>QFDD01003208.1:0-16403 GCA_006871305.1 Vachellia collinsii | reverse complement strand
GAAAGAATGAAAATAGATAAGAGTTAAAGGTAAAAATTAACAAGTTGCTGTTTTTTTTTGGGGGGGTAAAAAAAATAGCAATTGTTTATTTATTAATAATCATTAATATTGTGTACCAAATCCCAACTGAACTGTACAGTTTCTCTGCGTAGCTCATGTTGCTTCTTTGATAAAATAAGGCATGAAGCGTGACGAAGAAAATTCCAATTATTTATAGTCATATTCTCAAGCTGCTTCTTATAGCAATTTATATCATCACGAGTGATGATTTGACAAAGTCAAAGATGTTTTCAAATATAAATGCTAATTTGTGGATGATGTCCAAAGAAAATAAGATTTTTTTTTGTCTGTAGAGAATATTAAACATTAAAAGAAAATAAATAAATAAAAATGTGGATAGAGAGGAATGATTCTGTGGAAGCTATTAAGGGTTCCACAACCATAATTTATCATTATCTGGAAGTCGCAATCCACATTCCCTTGATCAGTGAATTGGATTTGAGATTCGAAAGTCAAAATTGTCGTTCAGACGAAAATAAATGGAATTGTTATTTCTAAACAGGAAAATGACTCTTTCAGATTAATATATATAATTAAATATAATTCAGATTCAAGAATAATGTTTCAAAATCTTAATGAAGGAATGTAGTTTTAAAAAAATCACATGCAATTAATTATTTTTTTCTTCGACGTTAAAAGTTTGAAAGTTATCAATAAACTATTGATTGAAATGATAAAATGTACTTTCTAAAAGAACAAAAAATCGGAAGATCAACGGTAAGTCATTATACCTTTTGATAATAAATGGTATAAGGAGAAAATGATGGATAGTTGAAAATCTCAATCAATATCTTTATATACTTTTTTCATAAATTCAATGACTTATATGTTGTTGGCCAAAAAAAAAAGACTTATATGTTGTAGTTTTTTTTATAAATTTAAAATCAATCAATTAGCAATGTGTCACTAATAATAAGTAAGAATGATACAACTAACAAATTAAAATATGACAAATCATAATGTCAACGCTGATAAATCTTAGTACTTCAATCGACATGTCAATATATCATTGCTGATAATATGTCAAAGTAAACTTCTCTTCACCGTTGAAATCTCTCACCCTCAAATTTCTATGAACTTGATAATAATTTGAAGATATGGCATTATTAATTTCTCTTAATCAAAGTATATATGTGATTTTCCCAAAAGGGATCACATAACACTTAAAAATTTGTGAATTCAAGAGCATATGTATTAACTTATGATATTGAATTAGTAAATTGTTTAAGAAGAAGAATGAGCTCACTCCTACAAGAAATTCCCAAAGCAAAAATCCAACAATTCCACTCAAATGCGAGTTAAATACTAGCTCGACAACGTAATACTAACAATGTAAATTATTTAAGAATGATATTCCAAATTTTAACTTGAAATATTTAAGGAGTAGGGTAAACAATTAATTTCATTATTGAAATTTCTTAAAGACATTATAACCTTTATTAAAATTTTCAAATGCTTTTGTCTTAAATTGTAGTTGTTTTGATTTATTCACTGTAGAGTGTCATTACCTCTCTAATTTCGTTTAAGATAGAAAAACCGCGGGAAAAATATGTACATTCCCGTGGCTGAATTCGTATCACTTTAAGAATTTCATTTTAGTGTTACATAAGAAAAACAAAGAAAGAAAGAAAGAAAAGAAATTCATACTAATTCGAAATTGGATTTCTGCATGACTTTAGATGATATTGTTGGAAATATTATACATGGGTATCCCAAAGAAAGAAAGTATCTTTCCAAATATGATTGGAATATGTTATAATGGAGAGTTATAACTTTTTAATTGAAGAGTTACATTGTTTCAAAAGATGCCTCTTTATGCATCCCTTTAATGTTTATAAATACCTGATCTAATACTCCATTTTAAGCAATTCAAAAAATAAGAGACATGAGAAGATTAAGGAAATCCTGGAGATTGAAAACCTTTTGTCTCTTACTGAGTTCTATTATCTTCCGTCAGTTTTGTCGCCCTATATCCTTACAGGAATGGTTCGTTTAATCCTAGGAAGTACCTTTTCCTAATTTCTTTAAAGGGTTACGGAATAACACTTAAAAATAGTGTTTTTGGACGCAATTCGAACCATACACATTCTATTGATTCTTGCAGATTTTGACAATAGATCTGTCATATTGATCTTACTAGCAACGTGCCTACTCTAGGTGGTGCATCCATCGAGTCTTGTTTATTTAACTCATGTATCAATTAAAATTATTATTTTTCTTTAAATGGAGTATTACCAAGTCAATTCTCACATGGCAGAGTTTAATCCCTTATTACCCATTTGGATTAGTGGTAATTTTCAATGTAATTTATAAATTAAACATGTAAAAAAAGTTTTATATCAGTTTAAGTAAACATACTTTTATAATACTATAATAAACAAAGTATTCATCTCATCAGTTTTAAATTAAACAAATAATTTGATCAAAAAAAATTACAAAAAAAAAGAGAACCACGTTTTAAACTATCAGTTTCTAATGCAAAAAAATTTCAATTTTTTTGGCCATCCCAATTCCCATCTATTTTTAATTAAAAATTTAATATGTAAGAAAATCAAATCACACTTTGTCCTAAAACGGTGATCCCATCCCCTAAAAATAAACATCAATACAAGGATAACATGATGAAAAATTGAACTAAATGTGAATAAATGAATTAATCGAATTTATTCCCTAATTTTCCAGACGAAATTTCGTCTTGAAAATATTTATCCATTATCATCGTATTATTATTTCTTATAGCATTTCACACCAGGGCACAAGGATCAAATAAATATTGGCGAAAAAAATTACATCAAATAAAAATAAATAAATAATAAAAAGGGGAAGGGGGAATATCTTGCCTTTCTTGCCCAGCTTTTTAGTTTTAGATGATACATATCTTCCTTCCTCTAGCTCACTAAATCCTTGCTTGAGCAAGAATAATAAAGATTCGTCTTTTCGATTTTCACCTGGGATTCTTCTATCTTCTACATTTTTCTCTTTTGCCTCTTACCATGTTCTTACTATTATAGTTTCTCACTTTTCCTCGAACGCCTTTGTCCCATACCATGTTAGTGAAGAAAATACTACTTATTGTTCTGGATCGCTTGCAGATCGTTTGGTCACTGAGCTGCTAATCTTAAGGGTTGAAGAGGAAGAATGCGAAGAGGTAAGTAAACATACTTTCCACCCTCCATCTGGAAATGATTATGCATAAAGTGTTGTTGTAAAAATTACGGCCATTACTGGCTTGGCATGCTTGAGTTTCTGGTTTCTGCTTCTTCGCTTATGGGTTCGGGGTTAAAGACTTTAAATTTCGATGCTTGATTTATCCTTAGACGAAAGGGGATTCCTGAATTTGTGTGAGGATTTTTTTCCTTGACCAAGTGGTTCTTCTGCTTTGATATTTTGGTTAATGCTTCTCGATGGTGCCTTGTTCTTGTATTAGTTTGTGACGCTCTTTCTGTTCATCTGTTGACTTTATGTGTTGTTTTTGTTTGGCTTGTGGGTTTAGTTTCTCTGATTGTGACTTTATAGGGCGCTCTTTTTCCATTGGCTCCTACACTGAAGGTTACAAATAGCTGAGTTGGGTCAGATTTGAAATTATGATCAAACAGATACTTGGTAAGCTTCCAAGGAAGCCGTCTAGGTCAACTGACAACCGTGAATTTTCCGGTTCATCATCGGCCTCTTTGCTCCAAACTACTGGTTCTAGAGCTGCTGATGTTTTGAGTAGTGGACCAGTGAGCTCAAATAGTACGTTTCTTCCTGGCTCTGAAGCTGCTCCCACTTCTGCATATGGTCATGGAAGTAATGTCCCTCCAATTGTGAACTCGCGAGTGAATGAAAGTGTGGTGATTACTCCTTATGAAGCGTTGCCAGGATTTAGGGATGTCCCAAATTCTGAAAAGCAAAACTTATTCATTAGGAAACTGAATTTGTGCAGTGTAGTGTTTGACTTCACTGACCCCACAAAGCATATGAAAGAAAAGGAAATCAAAAGACAGACATTGCTTGAGCTGGTGGAATATGTCACTTCTGTAAATGCCAAATTCAATGAAACTGTCATGCAAGAGATCATCAAGATGGTATCCGTAAATTTGTTCAGGTCACCTAATGCACAGCCCCGTGAGAACAAGGCTTCTGAAGCCTTTGACCTGGAAGATGAGGAACCTCTGATGGACCCTGCCTGGTCTCACTTGCAGATTGTGTATGAATTTTTTCTTAGGTTTGTTGCATCTCCAGAAACAGATGCAAAGCTAGCAAAGAGGTACATAGATCACTCTTTTGTTCTCAGATTGTTAGATCTCTTTGATTCTGAGGACCCAAGAGAGAGGGAGTATCTGAAAACAATCCTGCATCGGATCTATGGAAAGTTTATGGTACATCGCCCATTTATTAGGAAATCTATTAATAATATCTTCTTCCGTTTTATTTTTGAAACGGAGAAGTTTAACGGGATAGCTGAGCTTCTAGAGGTGTTGGGCAGTATAATTAATGGGTTTGCTCTGCCACTAAAGGAAGAGCACAAATTGTTTCTTGCCCGTGCTTTAATCCCTCTTCACAAACCAAAATGCTTAGCTATGTACCATCAGCAGTTGTCATACTGTATTGCACAGTTTGTGGAAAAAGACACCAAGCTTGCTGACACTGTAATTAGGGGTTTACTTAAATACTGGCCTATCACTAATAGTTCAAAGGAAGTCATGTTCCTTGGTGAGCTTGAGGAAATACTGGAGGTGACTCAGCTTGTAGAATTCCAAAAATGTATGGTACCCTTATTCCGCCAAATTGCCCGTTGCTTGAGTAGCTCACACTTTCAGGTAACATTCTATGTCATTACACGGCAGAATTTTGCAGAAAACTGTTTGCTTTGTTCTCACTGCTTGTTGTTGTCTTTTAAACATATTCACTTTTCTGATTGATAAGGAAAGGAACGAGCTAGTTCAGTTTGTGGAGCATATCATGATGACGCCATATCCTTTGTCATGTTCTCTCTATAATCCTATCTGGATTTGCTTGCAAGATGATATGTTATGCTTGAAAGGGATAGTGGTAGCACTGAGATCACACCGTGGGAGTAATGTAATGTTTGGATTTTAGTCATGCATCATATGCAGGAATCTACTCACGGCCAATTTGATCTTACTGGAAAATTGATACTTGAAAAAAAGTTTGAAACGCAGGCTTTATTATACTAGCTGTTGTCTTTAATAATGCTTTTTTTTGTTGTCACTGTTTTCAGTGACTGGACATAAACAACCTATTGAAGAGGTCATAAAAATGCTTGAAAACTTACTGTTATCATTTTTTACTTGACACTGACCAACCTCTGTATGTTTGAATCTAGGGATTATATAAAATAACCTTAAAATAAACTAATTCTAGGGGGTTAATTTCATTCTTGTCCCAATTTGCCCTTCTCTACAATTAAATACTATGAGTGGTTATCTTTGAATTTGATAAGGGTAATTTTACAAAGTGTTATAACTTTTTGACAAATCTAATGAGTTAACTACCTTTTAACTCCCTTCCTTAGTCTCTTTGCTGTTAGATAAAATGGACTTATATCCTAAGTTAGTTTTATTTTCTAAGGCTTATTAATTATTAAAAATCATTGGGGATGATGATTTTTGTCCTGTGCTTGTATTAATTTTAGTACCGTCATCTATTGCCTTTGAATTGAAGTACCTGCATTCCCAATGACACTCCAAATAAAGAATAGAAGAACTATGTTAGACTTAAATATAGAAGCAAAGATCATTCCTTCCATTAAAGCTTAAAATTTGGGATTCTCTTTATTGTTTTCTTGTTTTCCCTCTCTTTCCTTTTCTCTCTATTTTTTCCTATTTCTTCCCCTTCCCCTACTGGTTTTAGTCCACTTTTAATTTTAGAAGATAGGTGGAAGGTGAGAATACTTGATCAAATTATGCCAAGTACAAGTGTCTTCATCTTTTTCTGGAAAGAAAAACCGTTTGAAAGTCATCAGAACCCCAACATAATCATCATTCAAGTCTTGTTGAAAAGGATGCTATCAAAGAAAACAATCCCTTTATACTATTCTTGGGGGAAATTACATTTTTTCCGACTGATTTGGGGGAAAAACATTTACTCATTCATATCTTTATTTTCAATTGAAATATCGCATCTGATCTAAAAAAATTGAAATTGAATCCCAAATTTTTCAATCCAATTATTGCACCTAATTGGACTTCAAATCTAATTTGTTTGTGATAAACTGCTAAAATACCCTTCCTATTACTTAAATGCCCATGCTACCCGTCTCTTATCTAAAACTACTGAAAAATGTCAATCCTTCCATCTGCTCCTCTAACTTCCTCACATCACAATGTCTCCACTCACCTTCTTCAACATAACTAGTTCCCATCAACCTCTGCCCTATCATTTTCAGAATTTTCCTTCATTTTGCTTCTTTTTATCTTCCTTTTACTACCTTGACATTGCCATTACTGACATCACTAGAATCCTAACCATGCCCGTGCCTTTTCCTTTGCTGCACCATTCAGTGGAGTATAACCTAGTCAATTTACAGCTTGTTTGTGGTAACCAAGATGAACATAGCACGATCAAGCCTTGTTTATACAAAAATTGAACAGGCCCAAGCTTTAATTGAACCAAATATTGTGGTTAGGGACTGTTTATTAAATGAGCTAAACCCAGACACTATTATAAATTGTAAATAGAATGTATAATTATTTGCACATATAACATCAAATTAAATAAAAATTATGGACTTCTATGCTATGTATGTATAATTGTATATAACTATATATTCACAAGAAAATTATACAAAGATGCATATTACAATGTTTTAATAATGATGCATGAATGTTTATGTTTATCAATTAATCTTCGACAAAATCATGTGTATTACCATGTATTTATATGAAAAACTGAAACCTACCTCCTACTTTGGTAGTAGTAGCGGCCTCAATCGATTCTTTTTCCCCTTTGTTGAGTCTTAACTGGCCCACTTAGTGGGACTAAGCTTTGTTGTTGTTGAGTCTTAACCAGATGTGAGCAACTTGTGATGTTTTTATCATCTAGCATACAATGAACATTATTATGATTTTCTTCATTTGTTACTCATTATGCGGTATTGTACAAGTCACATCCTCATTTGCTATTCTTTTTAATGATTAATCTCAAAAATTATGTTCGTTACAATTTCAACCATTTGAAGTTGAGTTACATCAACCAATGTTACAAGGAGAATCATCCTCCTTATATGAATTGCTTACGAGGAAACTCAGGAGAATCATCCTCCTTTTTAACTAATTGGTATAGTTAATGCCTTTGTTATGATTTTTCCTTTATAGAAAGATAGGCTAACGGCTAAATTCACTAATAGAAGGAAGCACTCTATGCTGTTTCCAAGTGAATGCTAATGCTTTGAAATGATTTGGAAGTTATATTCCTCTTTAGTCTGCCATATATTAATAGTTGAGTCTTATTTTCTAAATTAGAGACTCTTAAAATTCATATAATAATTTGGCTAGCTCATGCTCAGGATGTTCTCCATCTGACGAAATAATAACTGGGTGTTTTCTCCAGGTTGCAGAGAGGGCCCTGTATTTGTGGAACAATGATCACATTGAGAATTTAATCCGACAAAACCGTAAAGTAATCCTGCCCATTATCTTCCCTGCCTTGGAGAAAAGTGGACGTGCCCACTGGAGTCAGGTCGTCCAGAGCCTGACATTAAATGTTCGCAAGATTTTCTCTGATGTCGATCCTGAGTTCTTTGAAGAGTGCTTGCATAAGTTTCAAGAGGAAGAAGCAAAAGTAGAAGAGGGGAAAACAAAACACGAAGCCACATGGAAGCGATTAGAAGAGATTGCTGCTACAAAATCTGCAAGTAGTGAGGCTATTCTTATCCCTACAGCTATAGCCACCTGAACATCTTAAAGGAACAAGTTCCATGGTTTCTTATTCTCTTACTTTTCTGGTTGGCATGCCGGCATTAATGGTTCATTTGCTTCAGGAGGTTAGATTCTCATTTGATAGTTGCTGATTTTCTTTGTTGTTTGTACCTGTTAATCTAAGTTTCTGAGATTTGAATGGATGCTCATGGGAAACAAAGTGCATTGTGCGATGGAGGGAATTTGCTAGTTGGTTTTGAATTTTGGCCAATCCCGTTCATATATTAATGGGGTTATTAGGAAGAAGCAGATATAGTTCTGAGGTATTTTACATGCTCAGACTTCTTGTTCTAATATTGCATTATTTAATCTGGTTTCACGTGTATGTATTACAATGACATTTCATTCATTAATCATTGTAGAATTTGTTTTCCTTCTGTAATATGATCAATTCAAAATATTTGGCTTGTTCTTTTTTTTCCCTTTTTCCTGTTAGAAAAGGGAAGCTCCTTGATCACAGACCAACTGCGCTCAGCATTTATCACTATCTCGAGTTCGCTGTGAATATAGTGACGGATAATAAAGCTATCAAACTTCCTGGGTTAGTAGTCAGAATGCAACAGAAGGATTCTGTAGTTTATTGGCCAAGGATTGGGAATCTTTAAATTCAATGGTACAATGGTCTTAAGACCTCAAGATGCAGAAACATTATCTAGGCGCAATATTTGAAAGGATTTTGTCATTGAGATTTGAGAGTTTGATTTTGAGAAAGGCCGAATTTTTTTGTGCCTCCTCTTTGGTTTAGGGTCTTCAGAAGCAAGAGGAGGGAAAATGAATGGCTCCTCACACCTTGTTTGGTTTAAAAAAAATTTAAGCCCTTGTTCCTCTTACAGGGTTTAGAAGAAAGCTTTTAGTAAGAAAGGTGTAGGAAAAAACTGCTTACTAAAAAAAATAGGAACTAAAATTTGATCGGTGCAAACCAATGCTTCTTGTTGAGTAGAAACAAACAAATCAAAGAGTCTCAACGGAGAGTTTTATCATAGCCCTCAATCTCAAAGATGCAAAAGATGCCAAGCAATAATCCCAGCTAACCCATCAGCAATATGAACTTAATTTGCACATCCCAGTCTAGTCCCTACTTATAACTGCTTTTTTTGCGTTCCTTTATGACATCAATAGGGAGGATGGTTGCCGCTAAGAAGTCCTTGGTAATCAAATTAATGGTTTACATACCAATAGCCTTATAGTCTAGCGAGCTTTCCCATAAGTAAAAGGCAGTGGGTTTGGTCCCATATGTAACTTCAAATCGTTATTATTTGTTCCTCTAATTTTTTTTTAAAAAAAAAAAGATTAATGGCTTGTACACAGTTAGTAAAGACATGTATTTTCTTCATTGCTTTTGTTATTGCTTTGGGTCTCAGTCCCATTAATAGCAGGTGGCAAGGACCTCAAGCTTAAGACAAAAACTAATGAACCCCAAGTTAATTCTTTAGTTTCCTAGTTAGTATGATATCAAAGGGCCAAGAAGGACAGAGAAATTAAACATCAGTTCATAAAAAAGGCAAGCATTATATCAATTAGCTAAGAGAAACCACACCAGCTAAATACTTAAACCTTGGGTGCGGATTCGTTGGCTCGAAGGCTTACTAAGGAAGGAAGGCAACAACTAATGGTCCGTTTGGTTCAATTATATAAAAAGGGATTATATATAATCCTGATATATTCTATTGATTATATTGTTTTGTTAACATGGTAATGTAATTGAATGTAATTCTTATTACAACATATTACATCAAATCAAGTAATCTCTATTACATAGTTTTAGTTATATAATCCGGATTACAACTTATATGAATTAACATGTTGATACTTTTATGTTTTATAAATCAGTATTTAGACATTTATTTTTAGACGTAATAGAATTAAAAAGTTATTTCACATTTTTTTATTTTTTATAGATAAAATATTAATTTCGTTTTATGATTACTTGATAACATACTAAACAAATACTATATAATAATCATTCCATTCCATTACATTACGTTCCCACGGACTATAATATTTCTCTTAAAAATGACGGAGAGAACTAAATAATTACTACCAAAAGAGAGAAATAATAAATATAAACAATGTTTTTATGGGGCCTTTTGAAGCGTGTCGTCGCCTTTGTTAATATCAGATCCCCATTGTATCTGTATCCAAAAGGGGGGGAAAAAGCATTCCCATTGTATCTAGTTCCATATATATTATTGATCACAATAGCCGAATATGGAAGAGCCTTTGAATACATTTCACTTGTGAGCTTCTCTAATACTAGACTCATAACATTCTCCTCTTAACAGTTAATTTTTTTAAAAAAAAAAACAAGAAGATCTGAACAATAATTTAAAAATACTGATCCAAACACTTGCATATAGGAATCTCGATTGCAAGTTGAGTTGCATTTAAAATTTAAATGTCTTATTTGTAGTTGATACTCCCCAATTTATAATTGTTTGAATCGTATTTTCCAATTACTTTTTCAAAGGAACTTGTTGGCAATCCAGCGGTTATCAATTTCCTCCTTTATTAAGACTTAACTGCCATTTTCTTCTCAAAGTTATTACTGATTATAGGAGTGTTCAAAAGTCCACTTGTCTGGTCTAATCCGGTTCAGTAAAAAGACAGCTCAAAAGACCTAACAGATCAACTGGATCAGACCAAGTGATTGGGCTGACCCGAAAGGGTTGAACATAAAAAAAAATCTCTACAGATCAATTTTGAACCAAGCCGGCCCAAACACTCTCCAGTTCTGCACTCCACTCTCTGCTGCTGCCTACTGGTGCGCCGTGCAACAGTCAGCTCTCCATCTTCAACTCTTTTAACTTCAACCGACAGCCACCAACCCACTATTCATCTTCTTCTTGGTAGCGCAGCGCCTCCACCAGTCGTCTCTTCCCTCTCACTCTCGGGTACGCAGCAATCGGCACCAATCTGTGCTTTTAATTTATACAGGACAGTGGGCACATTCTTCTTTTTCCCACGGCACAGACATCTTTTTCTCCATTTTAAACATGAAAGGATTTGACGGATGTGTTGAAAGCCTTGCCGATCAACGAACCAGAAACACTGCCTGTTCTTGTAATCGGACTGGGATTCATAGACTTTTTAGTAATTTATTGCATGTTGGCTGAGTTCTGGTTCATCAGGCCTTGTGTGTTAGTGATGGTTTTGAATCCATTATTCATTCCTGTTTTCTCATGATGAAGCAACATGTTGGCAACGATTTTCCATAACCAAATGTGTCTAGTTTAGCAGCATTTGTTAGTGTCATCATTCATGCACTTCATTTTTATCTGACTTATAAGGATGATGAAATTCTTGTGCTAATGCAACCCCCGATAAAAATGGGTGCCATGAGCAATACTTCCACATACGAGATTTCTGACAACTGTTTTCTATTCCATTTTATCATGACATTGTTTTATGATTTATATTTTGTAGAGCCGTTTCAGATGTTGAGAATATGTATCAAAATTTGAGAAGGTAAAAGAAATAATTGAATATTATCATTGTTTTCCAGTGTCTGTGCATTACAATAGTTAGGATCAATTTTAATTTTAATTTGGTTAACATGCAGGTTAATTGTTTGAGGTTTGATATTTGACTCACCTTTATCAAAATGGGAAAGCTTTATATATTTGAAGTTAACTTGTGTTGTTGTAGTAATTTATTGCGTGTTGGTTCAGTTTTGGTTCATATTTACTAATTTATTTGGTTTTGTGTTGATTTAGTTTTGGTTTGTATTAACTGATTTATTTGGCCTTATGTGTTAACTTATGTTGGTTCAGTTTTGATTCATATTTAATGAGTGATTATGGTTAATTTTCTGACTTACTCTAATCCTTGTATGTGTTTTATATTTTTAGAAGCATGGATATGGAGACTAATTCCAGTTTTGACTAACCACAATCTTCTCCTTTCACCATGTCGAAATGATGGTTTGGAGTTTTATTCCTGTTTTTGTTAGTTGTTAAAAGTTGTTGTAGGATTATAATTATGTATTGTAACTTGGATATTTGTTATGGATGATAAAGTTTTATGATAATTTTTTATATGATTGAAGATATTTTCGCACCAACCATTGAGAGAAATGAAAAAAAAAATTAGAAACATTGGAGTTTTGGACTACTTGGATCGGCCTACCAGTCCAATCCAGTTCGAACAATGGTACACTGGACCGATGGACCAGATCACAGGTTGCCTAACTTAACCTGACCAAAAAACAAATCATATTTCAGGTTAGGCCCTGGTCCAGTATGCAACCTTAGCTGATTATATGGAAGTAATTTATAACTAATTTTTTAATTTTTAACATGAAGAATTAAAAAAATTCAATGAAATAATTTTCTATAATACACATTTATGAAAAAATTTTATATCGGGTGGACCATATCATTGGTATACTCCCTACAAAAAAAAGCTCATGTTCTTTTTATGATCTTATTTTACCTTAAAAATTATGCAAGAGAAACGGAAAAGATTAAAAAAATTCCAGAACCCATAGAAAGATAGTTGAAGTTTTTTTATTGGTGAGTGCACAAACAACTTGGTGCACACGAGAATTTCTCCACGTTTATCCTTTGTTATGATTTTAAATTGTGTGATTCCTAAATTATAATTAAACCAATCGATTGGTCCAAATGCGATTCCCTGCTTAACCGAGATCTTCCGTGGACAAATTATGACCAAGAATTTCTTCTGCCTGTCTATCTGCCGCGTGTAAGACGACAAGCATCCTCCCCCCCTCTCTCTCTCTCACTCATTTCCTCATTCCCTTTCTCTCTCTTCTTCCTACTCCAAGTGGTATAGTGGAGCTTGTGGATAAGCACTCCTTCGACGTTTTGTCCTCACTTTCACCCTTTACGCTAATTCCACATCGGCTTCGTATAGCTGAATTGTAGTGAGAAAAGAATTCTTCGAAATCTCGAGAAATTATGGAAGCCACTATGGCTTTGAATGCACTTGTTCGGCTTCCTCCTTTGACGTCCAGGTTGAACGATGACTCTTCGGTCAGGCATTCGTTGTTTTCCGCCCCGATTATCCACAGCCCTCCGCAGCGTCGTCGCCACCGCATGCTGGTGGTTGAAGCCAAGGGCAAGAAGGGGATGATGTCTCGTCAGTATCAGCGCCCTCCTCCTCCTCCCTTGCCCAAGATTGAGGACGATGGCAACCCTAAATTTGTTATCTTCATTCGCATGGCTAATGTTCGTTCTCTTTCAACTTCTTGCCCTATCTTTTATTTTTTTTTCTCGGTTCCTTTGCTTCTTCTGTTTGGTTTACGAGAAAATTCTTTTGGAGAGGGGAATTATTTTATTTATGTTTCTAGTTTTCTCATCGTCTTAAATAAGTCCTAAAGCAATTAGAATGAGCATTACTTGAATCGTCTGCTGAGCATATGGGTCTTCTTGTTTCATTCTCTCTATAATCTTTGCCACATGGTTTTAGCTTTTACTGAATCATCAGTCGCTGCTTATTTCTTTTTATCTGATAGATTGCAAACTATAAAAGCCAATCATGCATTTCTGCTAGCAAGCATGTTGACTCGATTATTATAAAACTTGGGTTTATGCAAGCCCTCTTTACCGGGATTTTATTTCAGCTGCTGATTCAATTTTGATTTTATTTCTGCAAGCCCTCTTTTCCATTGATGGAGTACAATCTAATTTATGGTTCTCCACAGGTATATCTTTGGTACCCTCTTAGTATAGTAACTGGTGGAACCACTGCTAAAATAATGGTTGCTGCTAAAGATAATTTTTTGGGGAAATACATTTACAAAGATACCCTTGATAGGAATCTTGCAGCAGTTATTTATCGGGTAGGTCCTTTCTCATTTTGTCTAATATATGAGTTTTTTTAACGGCATTATTAACTCTGAGAACTTTAGAAAGTTAAATTCACCGGTTCCAGGAAACTGGTTATTTTTGTCGCTTGTTGTTCTTTATTATCTTAGTCTTAAAAAGGAAGCCTTCTTGCATTATCACAAGTGTCACCTATAGATGAACATGGAAGAAATGGGTTCTTCAATTTGTCACAGTTATCTACATGCTTGGATTGTCAGTAACAATCTTCATTCATGGACTTGTTTAATAAAATTTTTGCTGAATTAATTGATGTGGGATGCATTAATTTTGTTTACTTACAAATTTCATTTGAAAGTTATTGAGCTGCAGGGCTGGTGCTTATTTGAGATCTTTTAAAATCAGCATAATGCTTTATTGCTTATGGTTGCCTTTATCTTACTGATTATTTGCTAAAATTCAAATAGGATGAAAAGGAAATACAGAAAACTGCATTCAAGCAGCACCGAGTATTGCGCAATGCTACTGATTTCAGATACGGCTACAAACTTGTTGTAATATTCTCATAGCATTTTAATATATTTCGTATTTAATACTTTGAGCATTTGATATGTTTGCTTTCACCAATGTGAGAACCAAGAGACCTGTTTATTTATGTTAGTTTTTCATGCAATAAATTTTCAGGAAAATGGCAATATTAGAGCTGCAGTTTCATCTTCAGATGTTATTGAGGTAACATTCCTCAAATTTTCATGTTGTCATATTTTTGTTATATTTTTTCATAACCCTAATAAATAAGTAATGAACAGAGTTCCATTCAATCCTCTGCCTGAGGGGTAAATTTAACAAACTTGACAGAGAAGATTGTTGCTGGCTAATATTCTTTTTCCTAAGTGATGAATTTACGGGCAAATATTCATTATCATTGATTCATTATCGTCAGGCCTATTTACAAGAAACATGTTACGGTTAAACTTTAATACTATAAGTTGTTTCTCATAAATAGGCCGGGACGTAGAATTAGCTTTGTGCATACACATTTCAAAATGTTTGCTCTCTAGTTAGATATCATTTTATGATATTTCCCCCTAATATTTTTATGTGCTTGCATTTTCAATTTGAAGCTCCCGACAAAAGATAAGCTTAAAACTGTACTCGATAAAGTAAAAGACTTCTTTGGAGATGCAAAGGAGTCCTTCGGGAAGATAACAGCATTGAATTCTACAACCACTGAGGAGTCAAAGGAAGAAGATGCAACAGAGAAATCTAAGTAAGTTATGTTAATTTAGCCTAGATGACTTCGTTCTCTCAGTTTGCAAGAGTGGAGAGACATTCATCCTTGCCATATAGTTCATGTTCATGTGATCGTAAGGATCTCCATTATTGGACATCTGGGTCCTACTCTTTCATTTCCTGATCAACGCATGCGCATGCTCTTTATGTTACCTAAATATCTGTGTTTCTTAGGAGGAAACTTTAGGTTCCCTTTCAATTTTGGAGAAATTTAATGCACATCAAGTAATGATGACTAAATTTTGGGCTCTACACCAATGGGAGCTGGGTCTAATAGAGTAGTCTCTCCTAACATAGCGAACTAATGTTCAAATTCTTTTTGAAAGAGATGCCCACATTTAATGTTTAATAGGGCTTTGAAAAGCATCAACTCCAATAAGAGTATACCTTAGGGCAGAGCAAAATACCCGTGACCCGTTGAACCCACCCGTACCCGCGAAAAATTCCCCGGATTTGGCCCGCCCAATGATGACCCATGACGGGCGGGCTAAAACCCGCCCGTGGGAGAAGTAAACGGGACGGGCTACGGGCATGCCAACGGGCAGCCCGTGCCCGCCCGTTTATGTTTTATTTTTTTTTAAATTAATTCCCCTTCATTATAATATTATTCCTTCCTTCTCGCATGCTTTAGTAATTCCCCTTCATTAAAGTAATCTTCATTATAATATTATTCCTTCTCGCATGCTTTATTCCTTCCTTCACTTCGTCCAATATTTTAAAGTAAAGCAACTTTAGCTTTAGTGCTTTACTGTCCCGCTCTATCTCCCCCATTGGCCATTTCCCATTTTCCTTTCCTTGATTCCTTCGCTAGCCACTGTCATCTGTCGGTGAGTACCCTCAAGCTCTCATCACTCTCCTTGACTCCTTCTGTTCCAACTTGAGAGACTGTCATATTGGGACGCTCTGCCGACTACCGAGCTGTTTGAGTTTCGTTCGCTGCTGGTCTGTCGCTCATCTTCGCTGGTCTCATCCGTGGGTTTCGCTCTTGGCTTGCAGGTTTTCTCTTGATTAATTTTTGCTCCTTGCTCTCTAATCTCTCTGCCTCATATAATCATATTTCAAGTTTGTTGGATATTCTCTCTGCCTCATAAAATTTTGGGGATGTCTCTGGATAAAAGTTAATGTTGGATAAAATTTAATAGTGATTTAATAGTGATTTGGATATTCTCTCTGCCTCATATAATCATATTTCAAGTTAATAGCAACGGGTGTGTGTAGTAATAGTGATTTGGTCATATATGTGTGTGTTTGAGAGAGAGCCAAAATTGTTTATGATCATGAACTGAAATGTGATGATCATGCCAGTGATAGATATGAAATGTGTTTGAGAGAGAGCCAAAATTGT
>QFDD01003207.1:0-22521 GCA_006871305.1 Vachellia collinsii | reverse complement strand
TTTTTTTTTTTTTTATGAATAATACATATTGATCTATTCATGATTAATTTAATTTACCTATTTCTAAATCCCGTGCGTATGTGCTGGATCAACGGGCAAGTAGAGAGAGATGATATTTTGTTGTAAGTTTTAATAATCCGTAGTAGTGCTAACAAACTCTATGCATTGGGCTTGATCCACTGTTGATATTCATAATGCTACTTTACTATTGAAGCCCATAACAAATGAAGTCCACAACGAACAAGCCCAATGCTGAAAGAAAGAAAGACCAACAAGAGTTAATTCATTCCAGAACCTTCAATACCCACAATACGTGCTAGGATACTTTCCACTATAAATAGTATATGCACTGTAAACAGAATGAATATCAATGCATAAAACAATTTCCTACGCAGTATGATCCTACTCTGCAACTTTCTGCTCCATTTACTTTTCTGTTTATAAATTAAGTAAATTAATTTAAAAAAATTATAAATATATATGTTTTAAAGTAATGTATTTAGTTTTTTTAATTTTTACAAAAAAATTAACTGATTCTTATATTAAATATTGGAGATAGTAATTATATATGTAGTATATGTTTTAACCCAAATATCGCCAGAGTTCATCTTAGCCTACATAAATGGGGAAAACAAAAGCAAAACAACAGCATTAATATTAATCGACATATTAAACCAGTTGAGCCAAATATCTTTAGTATATCATAAAGAGAATGATTAAGATGATTATTAAAATTATTTAAGGGTTAGAAAAGTTAAGGAAGCATTAAACAGAGCTTTAAATCACTATTTCTGTAATTAAATTGATTTAGTAATGAATTTTTAGAGTTTATGAAATTACACTTTTTAATATATAGTATACCCAAGCTTCAAAGAAAGTTTTAAGTTCTTCGCCTAAACTAGGATCAATTCCATAAGTTATTCCGGTATCAATTAATATATTGATGCCAACCACTCCAAGACAGTTAAGAAATATTAAGAATCATAAAACTACTCAATCAACAACTTTCAATTTTTTAAATTTTGAAAGTTTTCTCTCAAGAACATTATTACATCAGAAATTTTTTAAGGAGCAATAGTACTCTTAAAGTTTTCAAATTGAATAAAGTTGGCACATTTTGTTAAAAAATTAAAGGTTAAGGAGTAAGTTTGCCTTAAAAGATATTTGTGACGAATAATGTTGCTCCAGAAGTTATTTTAGAAACAAGGTTACCCCGGAAGTTTCTAAATGAATCAATGTTGCCTTAAAAGTTTTGAAATTCAGTAGTGTTATCCGATTTCGTTAAAAAATTAAGGGTTAAGGTACGAGTTTGCCCTGAAAGTTTTTCATTATAAGCAATGTTACTCCAAAAGTTTCAAAATAAAGTAATGTTGCCTCTTACCATTAAAAATGTTAATAATCAACATCATTTTTAATAGTCAATATTAGTTTTTTAAACAAAATAAAACATCATTGCTTGATTTTGAAACCTCCAGGGTAATATTACCCCTAAGAGAAAACTTTCGAAACAAATGTACATATTAATCTGATGACTAACGTTGGCCATCAATAATTGATGTTGATTGAAGTGTAAGGGGTGGAAGAAAAAAAAACAAAAATGAAATCGGAGGGAGGGAATGGAAAAGGGAAATTCCAGATAAGGCCACAGTAGACAATTTATTAGTCATATAGTGCAAAAACAAATATATATATATATATATGTATATATAAATTCTCGTGTGCTGTTGTAAATTTTCTAATTGTAATTTTCCAGCACTTGAGTTTTAGTCAAATAATATTTATATGACACCAAGAAAGGACGGTGGAATGTGCAGGAAAAATTAATTATACTTGAAGATGTTAACGTTATATACTAACAAAAAAAAAAGAAGTTCAAATTAATGAATTGCAATTTACATGTTACAATGTATCTAATTAAGAGTTTTTCTGTTCTTTCCATTCTTGCTTTCAAATTATATTAATTGGACGAAAAATCCATACATATACATATGATACAAGGAAAATACTTATATACTACTAAAGTGTTATGTCATTTATACTCTGCCCAATGAACATGTTACAGGTGTTAAATATTGTGAATCTCATATTCCATAAATTTCTCCTAATTATTTTCCTTTTTCTATAACCCATTATAATATATATATATTTATAATTGTAACATCCCAAAGTTTTGGCTAGATTTTATAAGATGTAATTGAGGTATTGAGAAGATATTGAGGAAGTAAAGTAACCGTATAAATAAATTATTGTGCCAAATTCTATTTGTTGAAAAATTATTCCTACTCTTGGAAAAAGTTCAAGGATAATAGGAAAGATATAAATATTGCCCAAATGTTTATTGAAAGGATGATTTTACAATTAAAGATAAAATTTTGATAAAGAGTTATTTATTGGATCAAAGAAATTATTATTGTATTTCAGGAAATTTAAAAAAAAGAAGAGGAAAAGCACCATAATGCAAATGGGAGAAGTAGGGGTAAGCAAAAAGACCGAAAACCGAACTTAAATAATTCGGTTTTCGGTTATTTTTTGATTTTTTATTTTATAACAATTCAGTATTCAGTTTTCGATTCAGTTCCTATTAAAAAAATCGGTTTTAACCGAAAAACCAAATTATATATATAATATATTTTTTACTAAATTATTAAATATAATTATATTTATATATTTCATAAATAATAAATTATTAAATATTATTATATATTTAAAAATTATTATATTATATTTAGATTAATAAATTATTAAATATTTTCGGTTAATAGAAAAAAATCGAATCGAAATAATTTAATTATTTCGGTTCGATTTTGTTTTAAAGAATATTTCAGTTTTTTTATTTTTTACTGAAAACCAAATTGAAAATCGTATGGAAGGGTAAACTTTGTAATTTGCCCGTGTACACTGTGTGGCAGAGGCAAGGAAGCCGAGTAGAGAACGAGGACTAGAGAACGACGGCGGGAATCTCACGGGAGGAAGGCACCAGTGACGCATACAAGCACGGATTCCAGGTCAGCCTCCTAAACCTCACCCCATTCTCAGATTTATCAATCTCTTTCATTTGGAATTAAAGGGTAGTGACTGAAATTGGATTTTTGAGGGAGAAATAATCGATTAATCCACCGTATGTACAAGATTAAAACTCCCTTGCATGTGGTTTGTTGGGTGTGTTTTGGGATAAACGAACCTGTACGTTGCTGTTTGGTCTATGTGGCTTCCGATTCTAAGATATCAAGGCTGAAGAAAGTAGACATTGTCTAATATTGATTTGCGGCTTTATATTGATTTTGCTATTAAAGGAGTACGGTCCGATTGAGCAGCTCCTTATTACAGATGGATTTTTCATATATTAGATAAACATGTATGAATGTTTGATGATTAAAGCATGCATGAAGGGTTTAAAATGATGATTTCAATGTTGATATTGAAGCTGGAAAATTTTGGAGTGGTAAACATATTGCTGTCCGAATTGTTTAGATGGTGATTGAATTGTTGTTTGGGTACTGGAGGTTTATAAATGTCAAACATGGTGCTGATGTAAATTATAGGAAAATGAAAGTGCTTCAATTAAAAGGAAGCAAATGGTATGTGAATTAGTGAATTGATTTATTGCCGTTACTTGCTGATTTTGATTGTGAAGAAATTGAGGATTATGACTGCCGCTGATTTATGTAAGAAAAGAATGAGGAATAGATATTTCGAAGTTGAATAAATTTGATTGTTGTGGCGATAATGCATTAATGGTTAAAGGAAGATTTAGTTAAAAAAACTGATTTGAGTCTCTGGTTTCATGAGAGATAAAGCAATAGCTAATTATACCCTCTGTCCCTGAGATTGAGATTTTGTGAGCATTTAGAATACATGATAAGCTTTTAAAATAAGTATTAGAATGCATTATTTGGATAAATAGATTTTATGTTATGAACAATTAAAGTTTGGTTCTAAAATTTGGAATTTTGGAGAGAATTATTAGGTGAATAGTAAGCTGTTCACTAATTTTTGGTTCTAACATTGAGTACTAAATCTAAGTAGTATTTTTCAATGAAAGAGGATACAGAGAGTTTTATATAGAAGCTTGAAACACTATATTTTGAGTTTTATGGAATAAATTATAATTTTTCGAAGCTCGTTATAAATTTAGAAGCATTAATAACGCGGATTAAGTATGTTTATATGTTATTGTTAGGAGGAAAAGAAGAAGACAAATTAGAAGCTGAATGTTAGAGAAGAGTTATACGTTAAGAGCATAATAGGTGAATGAATAACGTCCTATTATAAGTATTATGAATTATGTTTTACTACATTTTATATTTTTAATCTAATTATCATATTTTAAGCATAGTTCTATTGATGAAAGTTTATCATGATTATTTAATTTTCTCATTGATATTGCAAAAGGTAAGGTTTAAATATTTTATTTAATGTTATTTATTCTTCTCCGATTTCTGTAATATTGAATATTCATGTATGGAATTGAAAGGAAAACTTTTACGATATTGATTATTGTAAAAGTTGAAGTGTTATAATATTTATTTAAGATGTTTTATCACTATGATTTCATACATGGAGATAGTTAAAAAAGAAATAACATCTAAACGATATATACTCTATGTATGTTTGAAAATGATTTTAGGGTATTATTTGCAAATTTTTATGCTGGGATCCTTGTTACAAATTATTCTAGAATAGTTTTATCATTAGAAGCGGCATGGGAATTGATCCCTTGCATGTTTGAGAATGATTTTGAGAGGACTGAATATAGAACGCTGGTTACTAACAGTAGTACTGTTAGTCCTTGGTGTGCTATAGTTAATCTCAAGCTCACTTGCTATTCGTAGGTGTTAACTTACACTTGTTTTTCATAGGTGTTGTACATACGCTTGTTTTATGGCTTCGAGCCGTACTTGGTTATTTACCTTCGTGGGCTATGTCTCCGCTTTTTATTTTAGTTCTATTAAGTCCTAAAAAATATGAGATTTGAGAATTATCCTTTTCAATCGATTATGTTGAACAAGTTGTTTTACCATATATTTGAAATTATTTGATGAATGATCTATTACGCATCTTTAAGTATGATTTGATTATATTTTGTAGAAATCAAAGTTTATTGTTATGTTATTTATCGAAGTTAAATCCATTGGATTGTTTTCTTTCATTTCATTGAATGTATAAATGGGACGTTATTCATCGGAATTTTTTTTTTTGCTTTAGATAGTTATGTTGACCCTATACCTCTGGTTGAGTAGGAAAGAGCCTCATTGTTGTTGTAAAGCTCACTGGCTTATCTTGTAGCTGCTGTTTGGCGTACATAGTCTTTTAAACTTATGTTTATTTACTACTTTTGAAGGTTAAATGATCCACGTAGTTTATAGGAAGTGTTCATGTCTTCCATTATATTTTGAAGAATATGTATAGATGGTGATGGAACATCACTCCAAATGCTTTTATGAGATTTATTTCATTGTAGAATTTTCAGGAAATCTGTATTATAAAGAAGACTCTACTGAAATTACTATAAAGAACCTAATATTTTTTATAATGCATTGTATGTCATTCTATATAAATCTTGAAAAAAAATAGTTTATACGTATTTTATACAATTGCATTATATAGCATCTTGTCAAGTGGTATATATATATTTTTAAATTGAAGGCTTAAGGAATGTGAAATCTTTCATATTCTGTGCCGGTCACCTCTAAAATTTTTAGAGAGTGACAATTATGAAAAAAAATAAATAATTAATAGGAATTTATAGGATATTGTATCACAATATAGAATACTTGGGATATTCTTATTGGATAGAGTATAAATTATATGACACTTTGGGCTTATGTAAGCATTTCTTATGATACAAGTAAAGAAATGTATACCATATTGTAATTTGAAACACTAAAATAAATTAAAAATATATAATTTTGTAACAATTTTTTTTATTGAAAACCACAGTACAAATACAACAATAGGATAACAAAGCAACTGACAAGCAACATTAACACCATCAGCTTCCAAATAATGTGGTATCAGTTTAATTAGGAGATCCAATGAAACTTCATGAGGTTACTGTCCCAAGCAATAACACAAAGCAGTCATCATGTAACTTGCACACTCCCAGCAAGCAACAAAACATTTTTTTTTTTTTGGGATTTATGAAGCAGTGCAAGGAAAGAGTGGTGGTGATGTAATGATTCCCAGCCTACAAAAGTCTATCTCAGCCTACAAAAACTCAGAAAGTAATAGACATTAGTGCTAATTTGTAGCTTGAAACAATTAATGATAAAATATTTCATTGCAGTTATTGTATGCAATTTGAACCGAGGCAGAGAGGATGATAGAATAATCAGTCAACTTGTATGTTTGTCAACTATCACTAGTATATATTTTAGCAGAAACAAGAAATTAAGAGAATTAGATAGCGAAATCTGTTGATATTGATATATTGTGCTTACAAATTACAAAACAATAAATAAATAAATAAAGCACTCACCAAAGGATACACTAAATTTTTTGTCCCAACGATGCCATCAGCTTCCATACAATGCGGCATCGATCAGTTTGGGATGACCAAACAGAGAAACTTCAGGATGTTATTATCCAAAACACAAGCTTACAGGACTTTTGTTTTATTTTATTTTAAGGAAAGCACACATGAGAAAACTTGCATAGTCCCAACAAACAGCACACATTTTTTTGAGTTTTTTTTTTCTTTTTATTTTTTATTTCAAGAAAAAAAAATGCAATCAAGAAGTGGTTGTGATGTGATCAACGTCCTTGCCCTTGTCCAGTAATTGCATGTCACTAGAGTCCATTTAGCCTACAAAAATGGGAAAAACAACAGCGAAACATGAGTAATAATCAAATATAAAATAGAAGTATTAGCAACCGGAGTTATTAGCCAATGAAATTGTCCACATATCATCTTAGAATTTATGTAAATACATGAAATACTCTAATTGATAGCTAGAAACATGTCAAAATACTTCCATCAACTCTAAGCATCAATTAATATATTGATACGAAATATTAAAATAAGTAACAACAATAAAGCCTTGTTACAAGTAACAAAGAATCATAAAATACTCAATGATCAACTTCGAATTCTATAACTTATTTCTATATTTGTGAATGGAAATAAGAAAGAGAAAGAGGTAAAAAAATTGGGACAAAGATGTTTACCTTTTAGTTGTAGGGAGGTGCTACATCATGAATCTATCAATCATACCGCCAGGAAGCTCCCCTCACACAAGATGGAATGTCATCCACTCGCATCTCGGGCGCTATAATAAGCCCTTGAGAGAAAGAGTTCATGTTGGGGCAATAAGCTATCTTTAGTTTGCCCATGTCTGGGAATTTCAAAGTGGAAGTGCCTGCATAAAAGCGTTCTAACCTTGGAAGAGAATTTAGATCGAGGGTTAGTAAACTCTCAAATATTATGTCAACACCAGGATCCATTCCGTCTTCCTCCGCTCTGGCCACTATTTCTTTGATTGCTTCACAATCATATACTCTAAACCACCGAAGATTGGGCAAAGCTCTAGCAGTAGCGGTTGTGAATATATATTGCAATCCATGGCATTTCGTCATAGATATTCCTCTTAGATTGGAAAATGAGACTGGAGACTGTACTAGCTTTGCCAAGCGAGGGCACCTTACTACTTCCCAGTATGTGAGATTTTGCTGGAGTGCATTCATGGAGGGGTGCTCTATCCCAATAGAGTTGAGCTCGGGCAGATACTCCAATTTCAATCTTTTTAAATGTAACTGATTAACAAGGCCAGGGTCAAGCGTGGGAGGGAATATCTCACTCAAGTCACTGCAAGCCACTGAAAGAGAATTCACATTGGGAAGCTTTTGAAGGATTTCGAATGGTAATAATGTGTCAGCCTCGTCAGTGACATTCTTGTGAAAGCAATGCAGCTGAAGGTCTGTTAATTCGCTTAAAACATCCGCTGGTGTGTCCACATCATTGCATGACATGATGGCCTCTTCCTTTGTGAGCGATACTTCTTGTAAGCGGCTAACCTAACAAGAAGCAAAAGCCACAAGCTTTATAAAAATTATATATATCCGTGAGATCACTCAAGTGGGTTTCGCCTTCGTGGACGATGTTTTCCCACACGACCAAGAATCAAATCTTATGCTTAAGGCATCCAATTATTGCAACCTTGTGAAGGACTAAATAGCCTAAAAGCACCAATGCTTTTTTTTTTTTTTTTTAAAAAAAAGGAAAGGATCAACTGAGAAGCATAGTGTTCAGTTCGGAATTGGGGGAGAACAACAATTGGCATTAAATCATTGAAATGTTAATGGGTCTAATTAAGTGGTCATTTTTTTTTCTATAAAAACTTAAATCACGTTTTGAAGTTATAATATTTTAGCCATGTTTATACTACATAAGCATTGGAAAAAATAATGACGCAATGTGCAAAAAATATATGTACATATATTTTGAAATATAAATTTTGAAATAAGTATACACATTTTATAAAATATTACACGATATAATTAATTTTTAATTATAGAATGTTTATCAATTTTCTTAAACTACAAAATTTGGAAAAAGCAATTAATATACATATAACCTTTAAAACTAAGCTGCCAAACCTGTTGCACAGTGAAAATGGAATGTGAATCATTTGAAGTGCCAATTTGATCCTCATCATTTGCTCCTTGGTAGCTTTGGGATTCTGATACGAATATCTGCGACTTAGTGAACTCACCACAGTCATAAACATTTAGATATTTTAAAGAAGGGCATCGCAGTTTCATATTGCCACACTTTAGCTTAGGCAACTTGCCTAAACTTAGAGCGAATAAATGTGGTAATTCATGCTCTTCAACAACGGCTCCTTCTTCATATGCTTCAACCTTTCCAACAATTTCCTCAAGTGCTCCACAATTCTTTATTTCAAGTCGCCATAGGCGTTTTGTGATAGAAGCTGCTGGAAACAAAGTTTGCAGAGAGTCACAATCAGTGACCTCCACTTTTCCAAGATTTTCAAAGCTCAAAATGCCTTCAGGATTCTTGCTCCACACATGCTTCATATTTGGCAAGTTATCTAAAGTCATGATTACCAATTTGAAGGATTCTACAATGACATCTTCATTAGCGTCAAATATTGCCACCACTGAACTACAACTTCGAACTTGCAATTCGTACAACCTTGGTAAGAAAATAAGCAAATGGGATGGAATTACAGTTGATAGAAGCTCACAATTCTCCACCACCAAGGTTTCCAGGCACTTAAAGCTTTGAATTTCGAGTCGTTCAGGAATTTTCCCATCCCATGTATCTGCTAACTCAGAATAATGATCGAAAAGTAATAAATGTGTCCCGTTGGAAAGCTGTAAAAAAAAGATACAAATAACTATTAATTAAAAGCAAATGAGTTCAATCTTATATATTATCAATTTTTGTGCTTAGCTTTATCAGATATGAGATTTCTTTACTTCTTACACCAGCTTCTTAATTTTTGTCTTCCCAGCATCCAAACTTGACACTATTGATTTTCTCCCGACTCAATACATATCATGTATCTTATATAGATATAACATAAATAGATAAGATAAAAACGTACCCAACTCGCCTTCTTCATTATTCTATCATTCAAATTCCGTTTCCAAGACCAATTCCCTTCTTCTTCGTCGATCACAATCACTTGTAGGTTTGTTGCAGTGCAGACTCGGTTACAGAATTTTGTCATCCTTGGACAACCATTCATTATCAATTTTTCAAGTGATGGGAACTTCATTGAATGATGAATCTCAGAGCCGCAGAAACACGAGAGGCTTGGTAGATTACGGAGTTCTAAAGTCATTAATTTGCTAAAAACAATGTCAGGTTGGTATATTACTTCGACCTCATCTTCCTGTGGTGCTACAATTTGCTCTAACCTTTTACATACAAATACCTTCAAGGACACAAGTTGAGCCAAGCTTTTTGCTGTTGAAATTCCCATCAAATTTTTCATCCTCCGACAACGGCCTACTTCAAGTTTCGTCAAGTGAGTGAGAGTCACTGATGAAGGACCTAAATTATTCAGTTCCTGACAACGCCAGATAACCAAGTGCTCTAAGCAATATTGGAGATCTGGGCCTCTTTCGAATCCTATATTCTCGAGAGCTTTCAAATTCCTTAACTCCAAATATTTAAGCTGGAGAAAAGTACCAATGGTTTCTTGGATATCAGGATTTCCACCGCAAATGTTTTCTTCTAAAGGTATTAACTCTATGAGGTCACAGTCCAACAATGTAAGCCTTTCCAAATAAGGCATTCTGTACAGAAACTGATTGAGGATTTCAATTGAAGGGCATGAGACCACGAGAAATTTTTTCAGATGGTTCATACGATAGTTTTTAATGCATAGTTTTAGCTTCTCTACTTCCTTCAGGTTTATTTGCATGGTTTCCAAGTTGGGAATTATCTACAAAGCATATGAAACATAAACAAATTATCAAAGAAGAAATAAAAACACGTTTCTTCCAATTTATGTTGCATGAAAGGACATTGTTTATACCTCTTGAGGTGAGAAGATTGGCGCCGCATTTGAATTTTGAGTCTCTGTTTTGAATGCTTCCAGCTGGTCACAACCGAACACTGATAACTCTTTCAATTTTGGCCACTCCATTCTTTGTGTCCCCTTAAAAAAACACTTCAGATTTGGAAGGCGTTCCATCTTCACGACTGATACTTGAGGAAACTCAAAGTTTTCATATAGTCCTTCAACTCCACTCGCAATCTCTTCCATTTGAGGACAACTAGAAACAGAGAGGGAATTCAATTCTTGGAGTCCTTTGGCCATTGAAATTGGGAATAAATATTCCAATTTATCACAATTAGTAACCTCTATACTATGCAACCTTTTAAAGTTGAGAATTCTTTTAGGATCTCCGTTCCATATACGTTTGAGTCTTCTGAGATACTGTATTTGAAGAACCTGCAAGTGAGTTTCATCTCTAGAGCTGGGTTTCTTAGCACCATTGAGATCAAAGATCTGTTCCACTGATTCACACCAAACAATCCTCAAGCTCTCCAATCTACCACATTTCCCCACCATATAACTTGGAAGCACTGTCACAAGTTTTTTGCACGATCTAATAGACATAGACTTCAGACTGGTAAAGGAATCCGGGCTAGACTCTCTGGGCCATATATCTTTCAATGAGGCCATCGAATCGAGATGGATTTCCTCCAACTTAGGGAAGACACGAACTTCCTGTGGTACGAATAACAATTAACTCATTACCTAATCAAACTTTATAAAGGCAAACCCAATTAATGTAGAATAAGATATCAAGTACCAAATCCATTTTATTATGCCAACCTACGTACCCTTGCTTCATTATGTTGAATTTCATATTTAAAGATTTCCTCCATCGCCGTGCATCCACTTACTGACAAGCTTTTGAGTTTCTTCATACTCTTAGCCATAGAGAATGAAAATAAATATTGTATGCGATCACATTCTGCCACATTCAGTTTCGTCAAATTTTCAAAGGATTTTGATTGGCTGCTTATCTCCTTCATGTTGCGTATTGAAGACAACTCCAAGCTCTCTAAGTTAGGAATCTCAACCTACAAAAATAATTATATACGCCTTAGGAGCAACTCAGTGGTTTTCAAAAGCAGGTAATTAAGAATACAAAAATTAGAGGGATATAAAAAATGTTAGCTGGGCTTTAAATATGTTAAAAATTGTACCAAGAAATTATGAGTAGCACATATGGTTGAAGAGTAATGACTGATTTCAAATTATTTTAGATATCCATATATAAAAGATAGTTGAAGGGACGCACCTGTTCATTTAACAGAATAAAGTCATCATTTCCACCATGATCGTTGGAATAGACTCCAGTAAAATTATGCAAATCATCCAATGCTAGTGAGCGTAATTTTGGAAAGTTAATCTTCTTCGTATCATTCTTCTCCACAATAGCTTTCATAGACTCACAGCCAGAAATATCAATCGTTGCTAGGTTTTTAAGGAGTTCAACCATAGAAGAGCAAAAGACATTTTCTAATTGAGCACAGGAATAAATCCTCACAACTTTTAGTCTCAAGAAGGAGGTGCCGCTAAGATTAGCATTGTGGCTTATTATTTTCGTCATCTTCCTCAATTTTTGGAGATAAAGTGATTCTAGAGCGGGGAAAACATCATTAAGAATAAGCAACTCCTTTGGATCAATGATGCATTCAATATCAGAGTTATATATGATCCAGAGTTCTTTCAAACATGGAAATCCTTCCAAATTCAACTCACAAAAATATTTCTAACACCTTTAAGTTGCCCCAATAACATTTTTTCCACTCCTCTGAACAACATCTTCACGCCCTTCTGATAGTGAATAACATTGCGTTCATTTATTTGCAACGCCAAAACTTTTGATACTTCGTCCTTCACTGTGGGGGGTGGAACCAAGTTTTTAAAAAAAAACAAAGAAAAGAATAGAAATTATTAATTGGGATTAGAACTTTTTAGCTAGAAAATTATGTTAAATGTTGAAACTAAAAAATTTAATTAAATATTTTTAATTAATATAATATGAAAATTCATTGAAATTAAAAATAATAAAAAATTCAAGAAATTAATATAATAACATCAAATTAAATATAACCATCTTAATTCGCAACAATTTCTTACTGGAAAATGAAGAATATACATGTTTGATTTACTGGGATCGTACAGTTATTTTTAATTAAATACAGTTGATCTACAAACCTTGTTAGCGTAAAAACTTCTTGTCATCCGTATCTCA
Organism: Vachellia collinsii; assembly: GCA_006871305.1. Classification (NCBI taxonomy): domain Eukaryota; kingdom Viridiplantae; phylum Streptophyta; class Magnoliopsida; order Fabales; family Fabaceae; genus Vachellia; species Vachellia collinsii. The sequence continues at coordinate 9,774 of QFDD01003207.1, read as the reverse complement.
TTGTAAAAGGTTAATTAAATTATTTGTAAGAAATATATATTTTATTTTATATCACAGCCTTTTATTTTTACGATAAATAAATGGGCAACTAGTGCACAAAACTGCTACTATATGGATTTTGAAGAAGTACAGATGTATACAACTTTACTTGTATACGTGGTGAGGCTATCCTTCTAAGATTTGAATCTATTACTTCCATGTCACATAGCAACAATGTTACTATTGCACCAAAGCTAGGTTGAGAGTAATGAAAATAATTGATTAATAAACTTATGGGCAGAGATAATAAATAAAATTGTTGGCCCTGAAGAAAATTTCAAATATTTTATTTTTCTCATGTAATTTATCATACTTATTAATGCCAACAAATTAATAATAAAACCATGTGTTTAATACTATTTCATAACTAAAAATGTAATACTTGAAAAATAACTTATATAAAATAGATATTCCTAAAACATGCATCCATCCTTACTTACCTGGCATCTTGAAATCGCTCACCAAAAGATTTTCAACGTCTCCAATAACAATCTTGTAGCTTTCCAACTTGTTGAGGAACAAGTTCCTTGGTAGAATTGCAACACTTGGTAAGCTTATATCAAGATTCTTCAATTCATGCAAGTGCCTCAACTCAGCCAGAATATTGTTCTCACTTTGATTTTCTCCACTTTCCCACTTCACACTATTTCTCATATACAATTCTTCCAAACTACTCAAACTTGACAGAATATTAGGTGGAATCTCACTAAGTTCGGAACAGTTGCTGATATCAAGCAATTGCAACTTATGTAATTTGCCTAATTCAATTGGCAAATTTTCAATTGTAGATCCTGAAAGGCTAAGAATTCTCAACTTCTCTAGCTTGCCTACGAAGGATATGTCATCTAACTTGCATTTCTCTAAACAAAGCATTCTCAAGTTTGTTAAGCATCCAACTGAAGCACAAAATTTTGACACATCAATACCAGACAATATCAATGCTCTAAGTTGCCTAGCTTGTTGAAAAAAGCCTTCAGGTATATTGAAAGAAGGATTAAGACAATCAACATGGAAAATTTTGAGTCTAGGACAACTTATAGAATGTGGAAGCTTATCAATGATATCACATTTGGATATAGATATACCATTATACTCCTCAAATTTATCTTCATGAGGCCACTCCTTTAGTTTCCCATTTCTCATTGTCAAAAAATGCCGCTCCTCAGATGCTATTGATAACGCACTGTCACGAATTAAATCATGCATGTTGAAACGATCATCGGAATAACTTTCTAGCAACAAACTTGAGTCTTTAAGCTTTTCAATCAATCTCAATACTTTTTCACGAGTTTCCTTAATTGTAAGAAACCCTTCTAATATACCCACACCAATGCAGTACTTCACCAATTCCATAATTAGGGGATGATAGCCCAGTTGAGCACATAACAAGAAAGTAGATCTGAGCTCCTCATTTTCAAGATATTTGAAGCTCAACTTTGTTGACAAATCCTCATTGAATTCTTGTTGTTCAAGTTGACTAAGCGTCTCATTCCACTGTGAATAGCTCTTGGTTCGTAGTGTCTTTCCAATTGTGACAATTGCTATAGGTAACCCGCCACACCTTTTAGATATCTTAGTTGCTAATGGTACAAAGCCGGGATGTTTATCTGCCATTCCAACCATCTTCTTGAACAAAACCTCAGCCTCTTGTTCATTCAACCCTTCTATGGGGAAACTTAAATTTTCTTTCACATGCATTTTATCACGCACTACATCTTTACTTCTTGAAGTCAACAAAATTTTGAGCATTTTGGAATCATTAGTTGCTTCTTTTTTGGCTTGACCATCACCACTCATTCCTTCTTCTTGGGTAGACATTAGCTTCTTTGTAGTATTCACAGCCGAATCCGGACTAAGATTTACATCATCTATAGGTATCCCCAACTTATTCAAGTCTAATTCGGCCCAAAGATCATCAAGAACCACAAGAATATTCTTCTTTTCCTTCTTCAATATACCTCTTAAGCGACTTGCTCTTCCAATCTCACTCTCTTCACTTAATCTCGCACCCAATTGATCAGCTAGTTGGCCCTGAATTTGCTTAATGTCTGGATTCCTTGTCACAGTTACAAAGATAACAACATCAAACAATTTAAGTCTTCGAGCTTCCATAGCCACTTCTTTCACTAAAGTGGTTTTACCCACACCTCCCATTCCGTACACCCCAACCTTGTTAATACTAGTATCTTTCAACGCCTTGGTAATATCCTCTGTAACTTGTTTTCTTGAGTCAAAAATTGCAAAATTAGCGTCACATAAAAGGAAATCTATAGACATTGGCCAAAGACCGGAAGAAACTCCATCAGAGAATGGAGCAGTTTTGCAAAGATTATGGACTTGCCTTACTAGTTTATAAGCTTTCTTGGCCAAACGATACCTCATCCCAGGTTTAGGCAAACACCATTTTGAACACACTGTATATGGGAGGCTTTTATCTTTCCAGAACTCATCATTCTCAGTCATTATGCGATTCACCTCTTCTAACCAATCTGAAGCGCGTTTTGCATGACGTTTGCCATTTTCATATTCATCATCAACCAGATGCTGTATCTCATCTCTTTTTTCTTGGAGTTTCTCAGCAGATTTCTCTAGCTCCTCAACTTTGAACTCATACAGGAAATAGCAAAGAAAATGTTCCTCTATTGTTTTTTCAAGAAAGTCTGCAGACTTTTTTTCTAGCTTTTGAAAGTAAATTCCTAACACTGGGATATTTCCCAACAATCCCATCTGCCTCCAAAGACTGCAAGGGAATTATAACTTAATTATTCATTATAAGGAAGCAACATTAATTTAGCTTCAGATAATTAAAAAATCAAAATGGAGGCATTTCCAAAACATTCTGAAATTAGATTCCATCCAAAAGATTAAAATGAAATTAAATTACTGTTGGAGAATTAATTTATAACTACAATAAGAAAATTTACTGCGCATAAGAAAATTAATTTTAAAACAAAGTTGTTAATTTCCTTATATTTTGTTGTAAATTTTCTTTTTGTAGTTGTAAATTAGGTTGAGAATATGAGAATTGATCAAGAGTTGTTAATTTTCTTATGTTTTATTGACATTTTCCTAATTATAGCTGTAAATTAGGTTGTGAATACTGGAAATGAGAGTTGTTAATTCACTTGTGCGTTATTGTAAATTTCCCTCAGTTTTGTTATAAATTTGCCGATAGTAGATGTAAATTAATTAAGTTGATAATATAGAAATAAGAGATGTTAATTTTCTAATGTATATGTAGTAAATTTCCTTATTTGTTCTGTAAATTTCCTCATTGTAGTTGTAACATTAATTTAGCTTCAAATAATTAAAAAAAATCAAAATTGAGGCATCTATATGTGCTCTCTATAACATCTCAAATTTTGGACCTAAAAGTTCAAAAATAAATCCGATGGAGATCAAAAAGCCAAAAGGATTCACCAAAAGCTTAGATGAATAATGGCTATATGTGAATATTAATTAATTTTTTAAGATATTTCATGTTTTATTTATTAATTTAGTTCTTTAGATTTAACAAACTTTTTGAATAAATCCTTTAGATATTTATTAATTGCTAAGATATTGTAAAATCCACTAGGTATAATATTTTTAGAAGATTTAGGATTTTGAAAATCCATTGGGAATAATATTTTTAAAAGATTTAATTTTTTTTAAATATTTTAAATTATATTAGGGTTAGTAAGTTTTCTTATTTAATGAGTAAATTATATTCAGTTATTTAAAGATGGATGAGAAGATTTTCCTCTACAAGTTTTAACTTGTAGTTTGTATTTTGGATAGAATACAATTGGATTACAAAAAAAATGATCAATTCTTATGGAGCCTTGTATTGCTACAAATCTATATACGAGTTCCTCTAAGCTTTTAATTGATCGGTTAGGTTGTAAAAGTTTAATGTTAATGATCTAGATACGAGTTTCTCTAGGGTTTTATCTGATCAATTTTTAATTTACAGATTTTAGCCGGTAAATCCCTATCAAAATCTAAATTAAATTTGCTATTAAGCCAAGTTGAGACAAATGTCTTAAGTATATGATAAGGAAAACAATTAAAATAAGCATTGGAGTTATTTAATGACCTAGAAAAATTGATGAAACACACGCATAAAACAATCTAAGACAATTTATTTGTTAAACAAGCTCATCATTTTGACATGAATTCAAATTTAATTAAGAATGGACATGAAAGTAAGGAGCCTAATGCTTATGGGTCCATTCGTCTCTTCTAAATCCCTTGTTGTCATTGCCTTATATTAAAAAAATCCTTCGTCTTTGAAGTTTTCTTTCAGAAGCAATGTTGCTCTCAATTTTTTTTAGAAACAATGTTACTCCAAAAGTTTCAAAATAAAGCAATGTTGTCTCATTCCTTTAAAAAAAACTAATGTTGACCATTAAAAATTAATGTTAACTATTGACATTTTTAACATAAGAGACACTGCATTTTAAAACATTTGGGGCAACTACTCCAATAAAAACTTTGGGGCAATATTGCTTTTAACGAAAACTTCGAGTGTGAATTTGCACATTAATATAATATACAATGACATAAACAAGGGATGAAGTGGGGGAATTTATCAATTTAATTTAAATAAATTTTCAAATAAACATTACATTTCTGTGTATTGCAACAATTCCTAATATATATAATCATATACTTGATCCATCCGGTACTTTTTATAAGCAACAGCTATATAAATCACACGAAACAAATTGTTGGTTAAAATTAATTAAAAGCAATCAATGCATAAAAGATATACTTTTTTTTTTCAAACATATCCTTATTTATGAAGATGATAAGTGGGGAAAAAGAAAATTATTATTTATATATATAACCAAACATATGAGAGAGAATGATACTTATAAATAGAACAAGAGGGAGTATATTTCAAATAAACGTTGAGAGAGTCATTGCATAATCTGAGTTGCAATTTCCACAGTAAGAAAAGTAATGTGCAGATGAGTAAGTCTTACTGGTTTATATGAAGCTGCTTGGTCACTGTGTGCTGCATGCTGAAGAAGATTTTTAATGAAGAAGCAGACGATTCAATTTGGAAATTGCTGGCAAGCAAAATAACAAAAACCTTAATTACTCTGTCAAAAGACCATCATTGGTCATTTAAAAACAGTTTTCTGGGCCATTTTAAGAATAACAAATCAGCTTACATATATAGTAGCTTGCTAAGGACCAACCATGCTTGCATTTTGGCCTTCCATCTTCACTTGAGGAACTTTATTGAATGGACTGGAGGAATTAAATTTATAAAAACCAATTTTAAGGCATAAAAATAGTTTAATGACAGAATATATAATTGAAATTTTGTTTATCCGAAATGTAAGTCCAAGATGGGCAACCTTGATGAAACCAACTTATTGAAGAGTTAGTTTATTTTTTTTTTCCATATTACAATATACTAACTTAATTCTGGAGAATGACTTTAAATTTGTTTTTCTAGTGTTACTAACTTACTATCATGCCACTTATAATGGGTCAACCCACTTACGAGCTATTGTTAAAAATTCATAATCTTACAGCACATTTTCCTTTAATTATGCATGCTTTTGGAATTTGATTGTGAATAGTATCGATTGTTGCAATGGAAATGCGCATTGGTTAAAAATATATTAAACTTACAAAAATTCTTGGGCTAAATGTTGATACACCACAAAAACATATATATATGGACTAATTGAAATCATTAATTAAAGAGCTCATGTGGGAGGATTAGGACAAGAAGTTCAAGATTTTGAAGGACATGGTGGAGTTTTGAACAAATAACCTAAGGAAAAGCAACTTCTGTGTCGTTCGCTGAAGCGAACAGCATGCTCGAAGCGAGCGAAGCAGCATCAAAGAATTCGTCTTTATGTCATTCACCGAAGCGAATGGGAAAAAACTGTATGTGTTTGTGTGTTTCACTTACTAATGAGAAAATATAGGTTATAACACTTGGGGAAATGGGAAGACTCATCGTTCCTGATTTCCAGTGATCGTGTGGAGCAAGGTGGCTGTTGAGTTTTCAAGAAATTTTGGGCCATTTCACTTGGTCCTCCTTTCTTTCTTACCTTTCCTTACTTTTAAAATCTGGTATGGATCATTTGACTTTGTACAGTTTTGATTTATTTTGGATTATGAGCAGCTAAACATCTTATTCAGGATTACTTAAGGCTTTTGTATGGACTGACACTTGATTTCTATACCCTCTTTTAGTTATGAATGAAGTATATATGTTGTTTTTATCCTATGCTCAATGATTCTTGATGATTGGCTTCCATCTTGATTGCTGCCATTAAAATTTAGAATTTAGTATGATGAACGGTAAATTAATAATAAAATATATTTTGATATAAATCTTAATTAAGAATATGTTTTTATAATATTTAAACTATGTTAGTGGTTTGGGCTTAAGTGTATATTTTAAAGGGTCAAGGGGCAAAAATAACCCGGAAGTTTTTTCGGAAAAGCATTGGTCACACTTAAGTCGTCGAGGGAACATTTTGGACTCAAAAGTTTTAAAATAGGGCATTTTGGACCCTGTTGTTAAAAACCCTAACGTTGATCATCAGCTTATCAACGGAAAAGTTAGTCAACTTTAACGGATTTTTTAACGGCAGGGTCCAAAATGCCCCATTTTAGAACTTCCGTGTCCAAAATGCCCCATCGACGACTTCCGTGTGACCAACGCTCTTCCGAAAAAACTTCTGGGTCATTTTTGCCTCTTAACCCTATTTTAAAAATAGAGAGGGGTTTCTGTCATTAAGGCAAATTATTCTCCTCAATTTAATTTTTAATTTTTATAATATTTTGTAGAGTAAAAGATTTTATAAAGAATATTAAAATTATGAAATAGTAAGTTAAAATTAATCCTTTAGATTGAAAATAAAATTATTTTATCACATATAAATTGGATAATTGATCAATATATATATATATATATTGGGTAACAGATTTTTTATACTTAAAAATTAGAAAATAGTACCTTGAAATACCATTTGAATTGGGAAAATAGTATTTTTTTTCTAGGTCCAAGTGTCCTCTTATTAGGAGTCAATCCTATTTGAGGTAACATCAAAACTAAATTTGAACACTTCTTTCATTTAGATTTTACCTCGATTTTTTTATTTGAACACATCCAACTCTACAAATAATATTTTCCTATTACAAAAGTTTATCTGAAGGCCGAGTTAGGCTAGGCAGGCTAGCTGTGGTCGGTTTGATTGGAATATTACATAGAAAATTATACATATTTTTTATTTTGAGAAATAAAATTTTTATTTTACATAGTTAGCATTTTGGAGCAATGGTAAAATTTTCACCAAAATATTTTTTTAAGTGGCTTGGTACCAAATTGAATCGGTACCGAAGCGAGGCCAATAGACCAAAACCTAATTTGCCAAAGTCTAATCTCACTTTTCCAAAATTCAATTAGGACCATAAATGATTATGATTTTGAAGTAAGCTTATCATATAAAGTTACATAAATATATTCATTATATTAGCAAATTGTTTTGTAATGTATTACCTCTTGTACTTAATATAACATTCAGAAATCTAACTAAATTACTTAATTATAACATAGATTATATGATTTATCTAAAATACTCACGTTTATCATTAGATTATATATTATTTTATAAGTTAACAAATTAACTAGAAGAAAAATAATGAATATAAGTAGTTTAAAATAATTTATTAAACTTTTTAATCTCTCCAAATTTGTCGGAGGTAATATATAAATAGATAAATAGAGTAGAAATTCTGTGCAGATCAGGACAAGACTTACTGGTTTATATGGAGTTTTTTCAGTTCTACGAGCTACATGAAGAAAAAGAATAGATTTAGGAATTTCTGGCAACAATATAAAAAATAATATTATTGATCAGCAAAGAGAGATCATTATTAGTTGCTAAATAAAAAGACTTATGGATCATATTTTTGCAGAAGAAGAAGAGATTTATGGAATAGAGAACCAAACCAGCTTATGCAGCAGCCACAACCAAACAAGAAGCACGAGACTTTGCCTTGCCCACCTTCTCCACTTTCCAAGTCCCCTGAATGAGAGATGACTCTAGCAATTGAGATTTATAATGCTGAATTTATCTTTATTTAATTTTAATTCATAAAAAACAGTTTCATCAATAATTAGTTTTTTATTGTTATAAAGTTATATATACCTAATGGCTTGTTCTTAAGAATAATTAATGTTTTAAAGATGACTATCAACTACTGGTCCATGAATCTATGTATATTATAGGTAGGCTTGTATAGTAAATGACAAGTTGTCATATATAGATGGCCATCGGACATTATAAAATGACAAGTAATTAAATTGAAGATAAACATTTTAGTAAATTTAACAATGGATGCCAATGTTTTATATCTTTCTTCTGACTTTCTTTAGAAAATGACATTAAAACACTTCATCCCTACATTAATTTTATCTTTCAAGTATTTTTATTCCATATGACTTATTCAATTTAAATTATTTTTTACTTCATTTCATTTCAACAAAAAATTATCTTACTTTTACTTTTGTATAGGTACTAAGTATGAACTTTAAGAAAATACAAGTCCAAATTACCTTGAGTTTCATATAAAAAATCTTGAAGATTGAATTTCATTGGAAAGGGAAAAAAAAAACTGAATCAGATAGACTGACTAATGGGATAACGGTTACTAGCAACAAATAGTATACTACCTTCAGTCTTTAATAGAAAGCACGGCTGACTTTGTTTTGCAAATTAAGAAGTCAAATAAATTATCTAGATTATATAGTTCTTGAAATATTTATGTATATTATTAGATTATATATCAGTTTATTAGTTAAGAAAATTATTTTAGAAAAAAATGATAAATATATCAATTCATTTAGCTCCCTTAATCTTTCTAAAAAAAAAAATCAATTTGAGCTTATATTAAAGACCAAGTAGTACTTAGGCAATGTGCCTGTCTATGATCATATGGTTGAATATTATATAAAAAATATGCAAATCAATTAGTGAGCAGTCTCCCATTCTCTTCATATTTCTTCTTTATCTGTAAAATATGCAAACTTACATTATACTGATAAAATTGTCCAAGATGATATGCAAAATCATGAGGCAGATGCGACCTGGAAAATGTTCCTATTAATGATTCATTATTTACATAATATTTAAATCACCAGTCAATTATGACATATATAAATATTTGGTGATGGTGGTCCATTACTATGAAAGTCAATGAAAATTGTAACATCCCAAAATTTTACTTATTTGATATAAATTATAAATTATGCTTTGGAAAGCCAATTACAATATTTTGGATAAGTATGAATAAAGTTTTGGGTCAAAAGTTGCTTAAGGAAGTAATTTTATTTTAAGGAAATTTGAGAAAAATAAGTACAGAGTCCAAAACTTTATTAGAAAAATCATTCTACATATTAAAGAATCAAATTTCAGGGAAAGTTACTTATTGAAGTATCTTATAGTATTTGTGCTTATTGGAAAAGGAAAGGCAAATACAAAAGAAAAGGAAAGTAAAAAAAAAAAAAAGATGAATAGTTAAAAATAAATTATATAATATAATAATATTATTATATTATATAATTATGGTGGAGTCACGGAGGAAGAGCAAGATAAGTTACAAAAAAAAAAAAAAGGAGGAAGTGGCGGACAAGTGGAAGAAAAAGGAAGAAATATAAAAAAATAAAATAAAAAATATTATATTATATTATATTATAATATATTATATTATATTATA
>QFDD01003206.1:0-25352 GCA_006871305.1 Vachellia collinsii | reverse complement strand
TCAAAGGTCCCATTCCTATGGAAATGTGCAAGCTTAAGAAAATAAGTATAATGGATCTTTCACAAAACAAGCTCTCTGGAGGCATACCATACTGCTTGAATAACATCACATTTAGAAAGAAGGATGGGATGGGTGAAGCCAAACTAGGAAAATTTGTTGTCCCTTGGACTACAAGTGGCCCATCATTTGAATGCAATCACACAAGTGGGGAGCTTGTTCAAGGTGAATATGAAATAAGTTTCTCATCGTATGAGGAACAAGAAGTGAGCTTCATGTCAAAAAGTAGGTATGAACAATATGAAGGAAGTATATTAGATTTCATGTCTGGCCTAGATCTCTCAGATAACAAGTTGACTGGTGACATACCTGTTCAAATTGGATACTTGAGCACTATCCATGTTTTAAATTTGTCAAACAACTATTTGACTGGGTTTATTCCAGAAACATTTTCTGACCTTACACAAATAGAGAGTTTAGATCTTTCATATAATAAATTGACAGGTCATGTTCCTTCTCAACTTACACAGTTGTATTCTTTGTCTGCCTTCTCTGTGGCTCACAATAATTTATCTGGCACGACACCTGACCCAAAGAATCAATTTGGAACTTTTGACTCAAGTTGTTATGAAGGGAATCCATTTCTTTGTGGTCCACCTCTACAGCATAAGTGTTTATCTACTGATACATCAGTAGGGAGAAGTAGAGAACCCTATCATTCAAAAGATGAAGACTTTCGAAACTCCTTCTTATGGAGTTTTGGAGGAGCATTTGGGGTCTCTTTCCTTGGTATCATTATCTTCATTTATCTTAACCCGTACTTTATGCCTTGCATGTTAATTCAAAGAAAATTTACAGATTATTTGTAAGTGCAGAAGTAAGAGAAAACTTGTTCTGTTCATGAGATTCTATTGAATTCTAGCTTGCAATTTCAGATTATATTCAGCCTAGTTCTAGTCATGCTCTACGTTGTAACACACACACACACACACACACACACATATTTATGAGTAGTTAGAGGCCTCATAAACTCTCCATCTTGGCTAATCTTTCACAAGTTTCCTTTTCCCTTTGAAGAACTTGTTCTTATATATGGTTTGTATATGGAAGAAAAAGGTAAGATTAAGGGGAATTCCGGTAGCAAAAAATCACATTTCAATATGTATACATGCATGGTTAGAACTAAGCATGCAAAATCAGCTACAGAGAACAATACCTCGCAGATAACTGAACTAAATAACTAACTGCTACACATAGCCATGGCAATAACTGGGGTAAAGGATTTACATGTTCTCATGCTTAACTACAGAAAATATGATAAAAATAGACATGCAACTATAATGCAAAACAGAAATATCAATTCTGTTTTACCTAAGAACTCCAAACTCTCACTTTTAACTTTATCTTAATTCCTTTTACCATACTTTTTATCTTGTTTATCATCTTATTTAGAAATTCTCCTCTCATGTAACCCTACACCATTTTGTATACCATTTTGCATTAGAAATCTATCAAGACATCAAATCAATGCCAGAAACAATTCCAACTCTTTCAAAATGGCTTGGCCGAAACAGGGGTAAGAACACAAGTCCATATTTTTGATTTTGATGGTTACCAGGTACTTCATGGAGGCTACTAAACACCTTATATCAATTCAGAAGCATTGCTACACATTTGAGGTATCAAAACAGTGGCACTCTTTAAATTTTCAACTCCCAATGTGTGACACCTCACTTGTCTCCTTTTTACCTTCATTAGAGATCACTCTTGAACCTCTCTAGTGCCTTTCAAACTTGAAATAGAATAAAGAAATGAAATCCCAAAATTAGCCAATAATCACTCACTACAAAAAAAGTGGGTTTTGGTGGCGATTAATGTATTTGTAGCGGTTTTAACTGCTACTAATAACATTAGTAGTTGTTCTCCAAACCTCTACAAAATCTGGCGTGGCAAACTATTTTGTAGCGGTTATACATAACCGCTACGCATATAACAAAATCGATACTAATTATTAACAGGAAAAATTGAATTTTGATGTTAGAAAAAAATTTAATTAAATCTGTAACGGTTTAGTAACCGCTACTAAATTTTGGCGGTAAAATTTGAAAATAATCGTAAATAAAATTTAAAATGTTGGCGCCTCTTTTAGTAGCGGTGGGTGAACCGCTACAAATGTTATTTAAATTTTTTGAAAATAAATCTCTGGCCAAAAGTCCTATTTTTTTTTGTAGAGACATCATTTTTTTTAAAATGATTTTATGTTTGAAATTTCATAATTTTATTCAATTAAATTTAATTGAGCAATGAATGAATTGGTTATTAATTTTTTAATATTAAAATAGAAATGTTAATATTAAATATATGTTAAGTTTTGAATCATTAAGGTCATATTTTGGATTAGAAGAGAAATATTGATAATGAAGTGATAGATAGAGAGTGACAGGTATTAAATATCCAATCAAAATAAAATAATATTAGTATGATAAAAACATGATAAAAATAAATAAGAAACATTTAAAATTATTATTAAAAGTAAAAAGTAATAATATGTATGTTGATATGAAGAAGAAGGAAGATTAAAATGAAGAAGAGAGAAGGAGGATGAGGAAGAGTGGAGCAAGAAGCGAAATGAAAGAGGAAGGATATTTATAAGATGTCTATTCGATTTAGTAGCGGTTTACGTGATGGTATTTGTAATAGTATGAATTTGCAACAGTTTTGTTGAATTTGTAGCGGTTATAGAACAGCTACTAATTTTAAATGATCAAATTCTTTTCCTGCATTTTAAAATTTGAAATTCAAATTTGTAGCAGTTTATGTAACGGTATTTGTAGCGGTTTACATTTGCAATTGTTTTGTTGAATTTGTAGCTGTTATAAAACCGCTACTAATTCTAAATCAAATTTTTTCCCCGCATTTTAAAATTTTAAATTCAAATTTGTAGTAGTTTATGTGACGGTACTTGTAGCAGTTTGCATTTGCAGCAGTTTTGTTGAATTTGTAGCACTTATAGAACCGCTACTAAATCTAATCTCACATTTTAAAATTTGAAATTCAAATTTGTAGCGGTTTTGTTGAATTCATAGCGGTTATAGAACCACTACTAATTCTAAATCATTTTTTTTTGAAAAAAAACTTATGTTCACATTTTAATTTGCAGCGGTTATCGTATAGAACAGCTACAAATGCTTTTTACCGTTTTGGAAAATGCAAAGTTTAGTAACGGTTGCATATAATCGCTGCTAAATGCGCGGGAGTTAGCTCATTTGGATTTTGCAGCGTTTTGACCATCAAAAATTGCTGCAAATTACCGTGGCAAAATTCAAAATTTCTAAGCTTTGTAGGGGTTTCTTTAACCGCTACAAATGTAGTGACCTTTATTTGATAAACCGTTGCAAAATGACGCTACAATTTTGGCGCCTTCTCCCCGCCAAATTTGTAGCTGTTTACAACCGCTTCTAGTTTGTTTACCGCTTTTTTTTTTTGGTGAAAACCATAGTGGTATCCAGCATCCTTTGGATGCTGACTAATCCAGCTCGGAGTGCAGCTCGGGGATTATGGTATCCAGACTCCTCCTAATGATGGTAGCGGGACTCGATCAGCCGATCAGTCACCTAGCTCAGTTCCCCATCTACCAACTGAGCTACCAAACGATGGTGTTTGTTTACCGCTTTATCATTTCGTTGGCGTTGCAAATTTGTAACGGTTTGGCAAATAACCGCTACAAACTATGAATATTGTAGCGGTTTCATAAACCGCTACAAATTCTATGTTTTTTTTGTAGTGACTATTCATTTGGTAAAAATTCATATTTTTTGTCTAATTTTGAAAATTCATAACTAATTTTAGAAAAATTGAAATTAAGTAGTTCAAGTCTCTCAGAAGCTTATGAAATTCTCTACAGGGTAGAAATACTAATTTGTCCACTTTCTTGCCCAATTAATACAGTTTAATTTGTGAAGTTGTACTATTCATATGGTAATTTTTCATTTTTTTCATGTTTTTCTCTCAACTTTGGAAAGCCATAACTTTTTGTACAAGTTTCCAAATTCAGTAAACTTAGGCTCATTTTAAAACTTACCATATGAACTATTTTTCTGGAAATTTTCAGATTAATTGGACTCTATTTGCTATTTTTCTCTGCAGCCTAAATTTGGGTTCTTGGCAAGGGTATTGGACCCTTTTGTGCATTTTTAACTTGTTCAAATCTTTGCTAGGCATACATGGTTCCATTATACATCATTCCTTAACAAACTTAGCATATCTACACAAGATTATTCAAGTATCCATATAACAAAATATGTAAAGGTTTACTTTTACATTTACCCAAAATCCACATAAAGACATTGGACATGAAGAACAAATTGTCATCACATTTTGGTCTCATAAAGCTTCCCTTGCTCATCCACCATTTTTCCTTTGCCCTTATTTGCACTTAGACCTAGAGAATATTATTTTGGGAGGGTGAGATTTCAAAGAAATCCCCGTAGCAAAAATACTAACACATCCACCAAAAATGCATGATCATCATTTATTATAATTTGGCTAATTATGCATGAACATGTGATATTCACATTTGCAAAAATTTTACAGATAACCATGACATGTTAGGAGGATATTATCACACATCCAAATATCATCAAAATAACATATAACATAGCATAACTCAAACAATCATCAATGCCAACATTAGTGTAGGGTTAGTAGCTTTTGCTACCTTGATTTCCTTAACTTTGCCTTGTGACTTTGCACTACTCTCTTGCTTTTCAAATTCTCTCTTTGGAAAATTAATTTACTACATGTATATATTAGGCAATTGGAATCAATATTAGGTCATCACCAAACCTTAAAACTCATTAAAACTATCCAAAACCCCTCTTGTACCTTAAGGGTCCTAAAATCATTAAACTTGTTATACTTGATTCTAATACCTCCAAAATCATTCTCTCACTTCTACCTTACACAATTTTGCATTCTCAATCCAATAGAAGTATTAAAATAATCAAAAACTCATGCCTTCCCTAGGAACCAAGTCTGGCCGAAATTCCACACAAATAGAAAAAAAATGATTTTTCAAACTCCTTTTGCATGCAAGTGCATATTCTTGTTTCTTGACCACTTTTCATTATTTAACACAAAACACTCCTCTCCCATGCACATAAGAATTTGGCTAGCATGCCCCTAGGGTTTGAAGATTCCAAAAATTCATATACACCATCAACCAACACAAAATATACATCAATCAACTCTACAACATGCATGATGTAACATCATGAAATTTAACCAACATATTATGAAATATAATTGAGGCTTTGGGAAGCCAATAACAAAATTTTTGGACTAGGATGAATAAATTTTTGATCCAAAAATATTTTAAGGAAATTAGAAAAAATAAGTGAAATGCCTAATATAACACCAAGCGCTACTAGGAACTTACCACCCTAAGGGACCCCAAAGTAGGTGAAGGGGGAAGAGAGACGCAATAGGCAAGGTACGCTTAAATCTCACATCGATTAGACTCATCCAAAGTGAAGGTCATATATGTAGTCGGGGCGTGACCTTTGACATCCAATGCATCTTTTGGATGACTATGGGATCCCAAAAGAACAAAACCTTGTACCTACCGATAGTTAAATAGGGACAATACCTCAGGATGTTACACCCAATACTTATTGTTATAATTATTTTACATGAAAGAGTCAACTTTTGAGAAGAAAGTTACTTATTGAAATATCTTATTGCATTTTGGATTTATTAGGGGAAAAGAAAATGTCTAATTAAGTGGCCCACACATGCCACACATGTGGCAAGCCACTTAAATCCCCTCCCCCAGGGCTTCATCATCATCTTCACTTCGTTGTCTACTTCCATCGAAGCAGAACACGGAGGTGAGAGAGCATGAGAGAGAGGCCGTGAGAGAGAGGGCCACCGTCGCTGGAGGAAGAGTTCGGAATTTGCATGCAAGAATGGAGTTGATCTGAGGTAAGCATCCTCAATCTCATTTCGCCTCTGGATTTCTGATTTGGGGAAGTGTTTGAGTGTTAGAAATGTTGAAAAATGAGAGGTAATCAGTGAAGATTCACCGATTAATCCTTTTTGCACGTGTAAGATGTGAGCTTTGTGGGTTGATTTAAGTCATGCATACTATCTCGTGTTCGAACTGAGGTCTGCAAGTATGTGTTCGCTGTCCATGTGAACGATGCTTATGTTCTTCTTCAATTTTGGCCGAGAAATGGAGGTTTCTCTTGATTAAAGTTAAATTTGAGTTGTGAAATTAAGCTTCTGAGTCTGTAAATGGCAAGTAAGGACATGCGCGGTGAGTTTTCCTTTCCAGTCGGTATTTGTGTTGCTGCAAGCCGTTGATATGGATGAATTGAAAACAGGGGAAAACTTGGATTTTAAAATGGGCCTCGGGTCCTTCTGAAATCTGATGATTGGAGAGACTAAAACAAAATAATGAACTACAAGAATATATAAGCAGAGTCAGTGGTTCAGTATTTTAAGATTTGTGGGTCTGTGAATGTGTATTTATATATAGGTATTATAGAGGTTGCAATGGACTATGAGCTAAATGTGTTTGTGTGTGTGTGTCTATATATATATATATGTTGTCATTGTGCGTGTGCTACTGCATTGGTGGGGTGTTCAAGGATGAAGTTCCACTGTTTGAGGTTCTAATTTGATAAACTATGTGGCCGTGTATTTATTTCAGTTTGAGGAGTAATATTGCCACTGATTTGAGGAAATAGCTATTGTGAAAGCTGAAGTACATGAAGTTAAAATTGAGGAAAAGTTTTCTGTTTTCATGGTGTTTGAGTATGAAACCTCAATGATGATTGGAAGATTAATTTATGCTTAGTAACTCTAGAAGGAAGAGTTAAAGATGATTTTTGAAGCTGAGATCAGCACAATATAATTAGAAAAGGAGTTTTCCTGTGTAAGCTTATGTGTTCATGAGTAAATGAATGCTTGTGGGTTTAATGTTGGACACCAGTGAATCAAATGGTTTATGCAATGCAATACAAAGGGATGTTCCATGCGGTTGTGAAAAATTTTAGGAATTGAGTTATTAAAATAAAATCTAATTTGAGTTGCTGGCTTTATTTAAGCTAAAATAAAGGCAAATGATCTCCTTTTCTTATGAAATTTGGTGAGCCTTTATTACACATTTTGAGTTTTAAAATAAGTCCTAGAACACATCATTTGGATGAGTAGATTGTAAGTTATAGATTTTCAAAGTTCAGTTCAGAAAACTGGAAAAAAACACCTTTTTCCAAACAAACAATGCATTTCTGTTGGTTTGATGCAGCAAGGTTTAATTACAGATGTTTGGGCTTATTTTTCATGTATATAGGATCAATAGAGCTTTTTATCACTGCATTTGGAATTTTGTAGATTAAGTTATGAAGTTTTAAAGATTTATACAGAAAGCTGGAAATTTTTTGATTTAGTATTTAATTGAGTTTCTGGACAACTATTTATGAGTGGACTTTTAAATGGCCTTTGTTAACCATGAAATTTGGTAAGCAAATATTAATCATAACAAGCTTTCAAATGAGTACTATAATACATTGTTTGGACAAGAATGTTGTAAGTTATGAACTAATGAAGTTTGATTCTTAAGTCTGGAAAATTAGAAAAGTTGCTTGACAAGCAACAACTTTTAAGTGCTGAATTGTGAAATATATGTTGGCTATAATTATTGAATGGTAATTTGTCTTGAAAGAGTATATAGAGAGCTTCAAATAGGAGTTTGAATCATTGCATTTCAAATTTTATGGAACAAGATATGATTTTTCAAAAGTAATTGAAAAATTCAAAAGTTAAGGAAAGGAAGTTAAATAATGTAAATGGGTTGAAGTGGGGTTAGGAAAGAAAGATGAACTTAATGAAGCTTGATAAGTGCATAATTAACAAAATATTA
Organism: Vachellia collinsii; assembly: GCA_006871305.1. Lineage (NCBI taxonomy): Eukaryota > Viridiplantae > Streptophyta > Magnoliopsida > Fabales > Fabaceae > Vachellia > Vachellia collinsii. Next base: position 17,431 of record QFDD01003206.1, on the reverse strand, counting down.
TACATATGTTTTTAAGATTTGATATCTGTTTGAGTATCCCAAAAAAAGTTGAAAAATGGATTTACCAAAGAAGGTAATGGTGAACGAAGGGAGTTAAGTAGAAACATTTTTTTAATCTTATTCTTATGCATTTAATTCTACATGCTTATTTGTGCCATATGTGTTATGCGTGCTATGATACATGGATCAATCAATTCTGTAAAAGAACGATTGTATGCTTTTAACAGAGTAATACTCATAAAATAGAGTACGAATATTGTGTAACACCTCACTTAGTCCTCTTTTACATTTATTAGAGACTTTTAATGAACCACTTAAACACCTTTAAAATCATTGGAATGGGCAAACAAGTGAATTTGAAAATTTTGGACCGAGTTACTATTCATTGATCACTATTCACTTGATAGATTCTAAAGTTTTGGTCAATTTTGAAAAATCATAACTAATTCTAGAAAAATATAAATTTAGTGATTCAAATCTCTAAACAAAACTCATGGAATTCTCTATACGGGAGAAATATCATTTGTCAAATTTCTTAACCAATTAATATAGTTTATTATATGAATAAACAATGTTTATTTAGTCATTTTCTTTTTCAGATTTTTCCTCCAACTTTGGACTATCATAATTTGTTGTACAAAACTCTAAATTTAGCAAACTTATACTCATTTTAAATCTTATCATATGAACTATTTAACTGAAAAATTTCACATCATTTGACTTGATTTGCTCAGAATCTTCACTACTTCAACTTGGGTCATTGTTAAGGGTATTTGACCATTTGATCTTACTTTAGCATGTTTATTTCTTTTCTCTCTATGCATTTATCATCATGATATAATGAACTAACATATTTTACATGTTTACACAGCACATATCATTTATGTGACATTGTAGCAGTTTAACATACATTTATCTAAAATTTAACACAAAGCAATACTCATACATATGCATCCTTTCCTTTAAAAAATGGAAGCCACTCACCTAAGTCTTCAATCTCCTTGCTTGCACTTCTTGAATTTTGACCTAAGAGGTTAGGTTTTTGGGAGAATGAGATTCATGAAATTTCAATAACAAATATCTCTAACTATCATATCAATATGCATAATTATTATTATGCAACAATAACAAGCCATGAAACTTAAACATGTCTTACTAACCATATATGTCATGAATTCACATTTTGCCAAAGCATATCATCATCATCAAATATCAAGCAAGAACTTGGATATTCATACATTACTCAATATAGCATTAACATGGCAATCACACAATCAACAATTAGTGACAATGTAAATGTAAAAGTTAGAGAATTTGCTACCTTATTTGCTTAACTTTCTTTTATCTTTAATGGTTCCCTTTTACACCTTGAAACTTTCCTCTGGCTCTTGGGAGACTCCCCTTTACAACTTAGACTCTTACACATAATATAATGCATTTGGCATTAATAACAAGCCATAAACTATACATTATAACATTTAAAACCTCACTAAACCTCTCTTGAACTTTAAGGGTCCTAAGGTCCTTAACTTTGCCAAAATTGATTCTAATGCTTCCAAATTTGTTTTCTCACTTATACCCTACACAAGTTTGTCTTATAAATCCATTGGAATCATCAAAATCACACTCTTACCACTTCCCTTGCAGGACGAAATTTTCTCAAAAATTGAAGAAAATATGATTTTTTTTCAACTTCTACCTTCACATACATTCATAATCACATTCCAAGACCATTTTTCCATTTTTAAATATCACAAAATCATTCCTTCCCTTGCATAAACTGTGCTAGCCAGCAGCAATGAACAGTGATTTTATCACAAAAATTTCATACAAGCTCAAATCAATTCAAACAAACTACCAATAAGTTTTAAATCATGCATAGATTGATTTCCTAGCAATAGTTTCTTATAAATCCCTCTTTTCCTCACTTTTTTCTCTCAATAATCAGATTTTCTAGCAGCAAATTCCCATTATAAACCATGAAAATGAACCTATAGAAGTGAAGAGAAGAGCGTAGGGATCAAGTTAGGAGAGATTACTTCTAGGAATCACCACTTATTTTAGATTTTTGAGTGATTTCCTTCCCTTTTTCTCCACTCTTCACGTTTTCTCCTCTCTCTCTCGCTCCTTGGATGACAGACTTTGGTGCTGAAAAAAAGGAGAAGTGGTCTTGATGGATCTTAATAAGATTGTAACATGTGTTGCTTAAGGTTGGGCCCACTTGGTCTAGTAAAATTAACTTTACTTGAGTACATTTTACCACTTGCCTTGTGATATTTTTATCTTCTTTTACTCTTGGAATAAGACTACTACAAATGGCAAAATATAGACCCCTTCTCTGCCTTTTACAAAAACTTTTGATTTTCATAAAATAGCTTTATGACATCGAAAATGGTTTTCAGTAATTTCCTGACCACCTAATTGGTTTAGGGTCATTAAAAATTCTCTAATGTCACTGATACTACCGTGATTTTTCTCTCCTCAAAATGCTTTTCTGAATGTCTTTAATTAATTTTTAAAGAAAATCTATATTTAGGGTTTTTCCGATCCTTTTCTTTCTTATTAAGGAAACTACTTCTGACTTTCTCTTGAGAACAATTTTATAAAATACTAGAATTTCTTAGCTACTTTCCCTTGCTCTCATGTCATATATATGATGCCTCTATGTATTTTAAATAATTATTTTTGTCTAATTATTTATTAAATAGCCAAAAATTAAATGACTTTTAAAATTCCTGTAAAGGTTAGTTTAGTCATTTTAACTCAAATCAGATCTCAATTACTGATCAGTGAATTTTTCCCTATCTATGGTGTTCTGAAAATTTTTATGATATTTTGGTCAACTTTGACCAAAATATCTTTGGACTCCCATTTATTTACCAAATTGCCCTCGAAATCCTTAAATGACAATTTTGTCCCTTGAATTTTGAAATTCTCAGCTTAGTCCCATTTTTAAATGACCCTTAAGTCCCTTGAATTTTCAAATTGACACTTAGTTCTTTATTTCTTCAGAATGACCATTTTGCCTTTACTTTTTCAGGCATTTAACATAATGGTATTTTTACTCTTCCTTTCATTTCCTTTCATCCTTTTGACCCTTAATCAATCTTTAGCTACTTGTTTAGCCTTTATATATTGAAAATATGGATATTACATATTGTTTTACAAGCTTTGCAGAATAGCCAGTTCTGAGAAGGAACGGTGATGCGTATAGTCAGTGATTGAGTGGTATTCAGGTAACAGTACGTAATTGCGTGTTATGCAATTTATTATTGTCTATGGCCACGTGATGTGAAAAGGTGTTGACGGAGAACCTCATGATGTGAATTATTGCCGTATGTATGCAAAGTTGTTGAGGGAGATCCTCATGATGTGATTTATTGTCTTATAAATGCCATATGAATATGTGGCTTGCTTTTACATGATTGTGAATTATATATAAATGACTATCTGATAAACTATGATTTCTACGGAGATTTTCAAATCTCACTCTCCCTTTTAAACAAATACAGCTTATGTGGGTAGCTTAAGAGGCAAGGAAATGGTGACTAAAGAGGCATAAAAGGTGAGAATGAAGGATAATGAAGAAGATGGAAGAACACCCTTTACATAAAATTTTGGTTTTAATTAGTAGTTAAGGTTTCATTTTGATATAAGCTTGGATGGCTTACATGGTTATGTATATATGCTTGAACAAGTTATATACATAATAATATGAGACAGAAGGCAATTGCGTAGCGAAAGCGTGGTGGGCCTTTAACCCACAGATCCCAGAATCAAACCTGGCGTAGTGGATACTTTTAAAAACTGTTTTATATAAATGGTATTTAGAAAGTTTAAAATTTTTCAAAAAATCTCATTCTAAATAAATTAGGCAGAAGTGTGTTTTATAGATGACATGACTCTTGCCTAGATTAATTACATCTATGAGTTAAAAACGATTTAGAATAGGTAGGATTAAAGAACAAGTGTGATACATGGAGCATTTCCCTACCAATCTTTTTTTTCTAAATCCCTCCCTCCCTTATTTCTCTCTCTCTAAAATCCAAAATTCTTACAGTCAATATTCATCAAAAACTATGAAACCAAGCCTATAGAATTGAAGAAGAGAGCTCATAGGTCAAGAATATGAAGAGGTTGCATGGAAACACCAACTTACCTTGATTCTTGAAGGATTTTTGCTCTCTAGTTGTGCCTTAGCTTCACTTCACTCTCTCTCTCTCTTTCTCTTCTGCACTTGGCCAACTGTGGAGCTAGAAAAATGAAGAGGATGATAGTCTTGAGGTGTTTTAAGAAAGGGTTATAACATGTGTTAATTAAAGCGGGTCTCACTTGGATTGATAAAATAACTTTGTTATGATGTATCTACCACTTGTTTGAGATATTTTCACCTTCTTTTTACTCATGAAATAAGGCCCTTCCAAGTGGCAAATATGGTCCATTCCTCTTTCTTTTTAAAAACTTTAATTTTCCATAAAGTAGTTTTATGATACCGAAAATGCTTTTCAGTGATTTCCTGATCACCTGACTGATTTAGGGTCATTAAAAATTCTCTAATTTCATCTGATACTCCCATAATTTTTCTTTCTTCAAATTGCTTTTCAAAATGTCTTTAATTAATTTTTGAAGAAAACCTATATTCGGAGTTTTTTTGGGCTTTCTCTTTTCGATTAAGGAAAATGTATCTGGCTTTCTCTTGGAAAATACTAGAATTTCCAAGCTATTTTACCTTACTCTGAGATTAGACATATGAGGCCTCTAGGTATTTTAAATAATTATTTTTTAACTAATTATTTCTTAAATGGATAAAAATTAAATAACTTTTAAAATTTTTGTGAAGGTTATTTTGGTCATTTTAACTTAAATCAAGTCTCAATTATTGATAAGTGAATTTTTCTCTATTCGATGATGTCCTGAAAATTTTTATGATATTTTAGTCAAACTTTGATTAAAATACCTTTGAACTTCCTCTTACTTACCAAAATGCCTTCGAATTCCTTAAATGGCAATTTGGCCCCTCAAATTTCAAAATTCTCACCTTCGTCCCATTTTTAAATTACTCTTAAGTCCTTAAATTTTCAAAATAATATTTTGACCCTTAACTTTTCTATATTTTCTCACATTAGCTATTTTACCTCTTTATTTCCTTTTTTTTCTCTGGACACTGATTCAACACATCATTACTCGTTTGACCTTTATTTTAGTTGCAGAAAATACGAATATTACACAATGATTTAATTTAATATACATGATGCATTGTTACATCTATAATATTGTGACTATACAACTTAATTACCATCTGCTTGCTTTAAACATACTACACTTTTCTCATATATGAAACCACTTAATGCCATATTCTAGAAATTTTTTCAGATCTTAAATTAAACATCTCGTAAAAAATTTAGAAAAAAAGGGAAAATAATTATTTCTATAAATCATAGCAACCGATACATTATACATCTATAAGCTTATAGGTGCATATCATTTCCTTTAAGATTCGAACAGCACCACGTTTAAAGATATTGAAATTTTTGGCTTTAATAACAATATTTCAATAACCATTTTAGAATTACTAAGCAAAGCTTAACTATTTATATTATTATTATTATTATTATTATTATTATTATTATTATTATTATTATTATTATTATTATTATTATTATTATTATTCAGCTCTTGGGAGCATTAAACATTAAGTTCTAAATCAATCTTCAGCTTTGAAAACAATGTTAAAACCTTCATTTTGAAAATCTCTGCATGGTTTAGCCACCAAAAATCTGAACCTGTAAGCTTTCAACACCATAAATTCATCCATTTTCCTATCTCACATCATGTAAGCATAAGCATCCTCTATATCTTTTAGGAGGGTGTCATAAGCATAAGCATTCTTATATCCAGCTACTCCAATGACTGTTAAAACCATCATCCTATTGTCTCAGAGTATTGGAATAGTTACTAGATATTTAGAAACGTTCAAAAAGGTTACCCGAAAGTCTTTTGAAGGAGCAATCAGCACTCTAAAATATTTAATGGTGCAATGTTACCCCTAATATATTAAAAATGTTGCAATCATCACTCTCAAACTAATGGAACTTAATTGTCAGTTATCTCTACATGGCTTCTCTATCCGAAGCTCGAAGAAGCTCTTGATCAATGACTTTGTCTTCTTCAGATGACGAAGACTACAATCTTAATGTAAAAATCCCTAGTAAACCTTACTCCCTTTTTCATCCCTTCTCTCCCTCCCCATTCCTATCTAACTCTTCCTTCTTCTTCTCGTTTTTTCTTCGCAACAATCTCCTCATTCCCAGCCTCTTTTCACTATGGGGTGAGTAGCTTTTATCCCTCGCATCATTCTGTGGGTGTCTGCACCAAAAATTTTTGCGGTCATGCGTTGTATTTGTGGGTGACTGTAAGCATAGGTGTTGGTGCATGAATGAGAGGTGATGATGGGAGTGGCAAGAGAAGCAGCTTTTGAGGGAGAGATAACATAAGTACAGTTCTATTAATTTGTGGGTGCTAATTGCACAATTTTAAATAATTCCAGGGAAAAATTGCACCATTAAATATTTTAGAATGCTAATTGCACTTCTTAAAATATTTTAAAGTGCTGGGTGCACCTTAACCTTTAAAAAAAAATAATAAGTCAGTTTTTTAGCTTCTAATCTCAAACAGCACCACATATATAGAAGTATTCAATCACATACATTCCTTCATGTTATCTCTACAAGCCTTAAATCATGTCTATAGATGCTTGCTTTACTTGAATACAATTTCCAAAGAAGATTCAATCACATAATCTCTCTCATTATTATTTTTGATCATTGGCAAAATAACTTATAAATCTATAATGTTCACTTGTAAATTGATATGTAAAATTTGAATAACCAAAACAAAGATTTTAAAGAGGTTATGATGTAAAGAAGGCAAAATGGACAGGTCAGCAGAGGCGGCTAGAAGCCTGGAAGCAGCATCTTCCGTCCTTTGTATGGAGAGGGACATAAAGGTCATTTTTCAAAATGCTTTCCTTTTTTGGATCCTCGAAACGTTATGCTCATTTTTTTATCTGATTATTGAATTTGTTTTAGCTAGTTCTTTCTTTAATTTTGGATTACTACCATTTTTAGTTCTTATAGTTTAATAGAATTTTTATTTTAATCCCTATAGTTTTACAAAAATTTGGTATGAGTTTAACTAATGATCCATATATTTTTAACAAGTTTTTGTTTCGACTCCTATACTTAAACTATAGATTAAGTTCTTATGAAGCTATAGGATTAGAACCAACTATTTGATATTACAAAGATAAAAGTATAATTCGATCGAAGGAACAACAAGGCAATAATGATATTAACCCTTGTAATTTTTCTTGACACACTTTTTGATTCTTTTTCTTGTTAAAATATTCATATGTAAGTTAGTGGACATATATATATTATTGGTATCACAAAACAAGAATCCAGTTATCCTTTGGCAGTTGGCACTCTCCTCCACCCCCATTATATATATACTTCCTCTCTCATTAATTCCTTGTTATTCTATTAATGGAGGCATCATCATATGCAGCTTCTGCACATAGTTTCTTCAACAATGAAGATTCTAACCCGTCTTATCGTTGCTGTTCTCGTAGCATAATGCGAATTTATATTTTTATTTTATATATGAACGTGCAGCTGATTGATGCCTTACCTGATGATCCTGAGCTATACTGGAAGTCCATGCTTCCCACTACTCCAATGCCTAAATCTATCGCTGGTCTGCTCCGCCCAGCTGGTTAGTATTGTATTACTGTACTTGATTAGTAATCTTTCTGCGAACTTGGTTTCTCAATCTTCTCGTGATAAATAAGATTGTACAGTAAGTTTTTTGAAGTGATAATATATATATATATAGTTCATGCTGGCAAGCCAGGTGACGACGCCATCTTCCATGGTATGACGGAATTCAATGCTTCACTTGGTGCCATGAGGCTTCGTTATGGCTTTCAAAACCGTAAGACCGAATTCCAAGATAAGCCCAACACAGCTCTCTTCTTATTGGAAAAGGATTTGAAGTTTGGTCACAAAATGAAATTTCACTTCACGCAGTCCTCCAACCAATCATCCTTCCTGCCTCGTCAAATCGTCAAATCCATTCCATTTGCTTCAACCAAGGTACATACTTAGTGTCTGACTCAATATTTGACCATGTTTGTGAACGACTGGCAGTGTGGAATGAAATTCTCTGAAAAGAGTTATAGACTGAAGGGCACGTCAAATGATCCCATCATTCATAGAGTATAATGACATTGTGAGCTCCATGTAGTGGGATAAGGTTTTGTTGCATGGATTTCCACTATAAAAAACATAAACTAGATAATTAATGTATTTATATGATTCTTTACCCACAGATGGAGGAAATATTGAACAAATTTGGAGTGAAGCCTGGCTCTGTAAATGCTGAGGCTTTGAATAATACAATTGAAGAGTGTGAGGAGTCGGCAATTAAAGGAGAGGACAAGTATTGCGCAACATCCTTGGAATCCATGGTCGATTTTACCATTCTGAAGCTTGGAAAAAAGGTGGAAGCTTTGTCTACGGAAGAGATGAAAAAGAAGAGGAAGGAGGAAACAGAGAAGCAAGAGTACAAAATAAGAATGAATGGAGTGAAGAAGGTGGGAGAGACAAAAGTGGTGGTGTGCCACAAGCTCGATTATGTGTATGCTGTGTTTTACTGTCACAAGATAGAGAAGACAGTTGCCTATACGGTGTCGTTGGAGGGGATCGACGGGAGTAGAGTGAAACCTGTGAGCGTATGTCACAGAGACACGTCAGCATGGAACCCAAAACATTTGGCATTCCAAATGCTAAAAGTGAAACCAATATGTCACTTAATTTCTCAAGGCGACGTTGTGTGGGCTCTCAAACAAAACTAAGCATAAGTTTCTACTTACTCTATGCTTGACTAGCTACAAGCACACCAGAATAAGAGAGAGTACGCGTGTGACATATCTTGTTTGTGTTCATATAATATATATATATATATATAATGTGTTTCCTTGGCTTCCTGAATGAGAATGTAAGTCTTGTACTGTTATATAAGTTAATATAACTTTTGCTCCTTCAAGTTGATCTCATTTTGGTTTTAGTCCCTTTAATTTAAAATAAGTGGCTTTGATCAGTCAAATTTCATTATATTTAAACCATTGGTTTTAATAATTTAATAAAAATCCAAACGTGATACAATGCTCTCACTAATCAAACCATTTATGTACATGAACCTCATGATGTCAACGGAAAAGAAGACTCAAAGACCTCGTTAGCCAATACAAAAACAAGAGAGATCAAGACATGGGCAAATTTATCTATTGGATTTTCCCACTTATAGTTGAAAATTAGATCCCATACCAAAAATGATAGTAATCGATCTTTCCATGTTTAAAGAAATATCACATTTCATTGAAAAATCAATTCACATCTCTTTTACCAACAAAATGTCTGATGGTAATGGAAAATCCAAATTTTCAGATTCCATTCCAGAATTTTCAGGAACCAGACATTTTCACTTTAGCTTGGGCGGACGACCTTGTTGGTTGGTCGAATTGTTATTGACAACTACAAATGGAAAGACCTACATGAAATCATGGAAATGGATCAATCATAATGATTACCATGAATTGATTTGGCACGGGCACCTAATTAACTAAAAATCGTGGGAAAGTGAAAATTTTAACTTTTAAATTTATTTATATATAGATATATTCAAAAAGCAAAAGAGTAAAAAAAAATATGTCAAGAAAAATTAAAAGAATAAAAAGTGGGATCTACTTATACTTTTAATTTTTCTTGACATATTTTTTTGACCTGTCTTGACATATTTTTTTTTATACATTTTCTTGTTCTTTAAATATTCATATATGATACAAGTTAGGCACCTGAAAAAAAAAATCTTGGAAAAATTTAGTTTTTATCTTTATACTCAACAAAAATGTCAATTGGTTCCACATGATTTATCGTTCGCTTTCTTATATTTTTTTCCTGAATGGAAAATTAACGTTCAAATATTTACAAACATTGGCAAGGAATGAAAACATTCGCCTTCTTTTATTTGGAGCTCAGAGATAAGCCACTATTTAAGAGCTAGCTACATGCAGGTTTCAAAGAACATAAAAAATCATCCTCAGATCTCTCTGTAAATTATATAATTAAGTTGGAGTCGCATTTTCCTATGTGTTAGATTACTTACAAATGTGAAAAGACCTTCTTGCTATACCCTCCTTCATACATTTCTCTCTCAAATTTCAATTTAAATAACCAGAAGTAAATAGAAATTTTCATATTTACAATTAATCTAATATGAATTTCATAAGACTCCAATTCAATTTTAAGATTTTTAGAGATATGATGGTGATTTTTTCTGTTCCTTAAACCTGTATACATCACTACCCCTTTAGGATTTATGACTAGGCTCGATGGTTGTTAGGTGGTTATTGGATGAAGATGAAATGGTTACATCGCACAAGCATTATAGTGACGTTTATGATAGGACGACGACTCAGGTCAGTGTTTATGGTTTATATGACAAGGCTTGTTGGCTGTTGGCGCAGGGAAACAAATTTTATTTTAATGGAAAAAATAATAGGTTTTATATTTTTCACTTATTATTATTTTTATAATTGAAAGAATTGATTTGGTATCTAAAGCAAAAGAATAAAGAATATGTCAAGAAAACTTAAACGAATAGCTAGATAAAAAGTCTAACGAATGGTTAATACAATTATTGATTCCATAAATTTGTCCTCATATTGGTTTCGATATTTTAAGTTTCAAACCATGGGTTTTAATCTCTCAAAGAATAGAATAGTCTTGAATTTTATTAAATTATATGGACAAATGTTATAAACGGAATTAGAGTTGATAGATTAAAAACTACAATTTAAAACTTGAACGATCAAAATGAAAATAAAGATAAATTTAAAGAACTAGATATCGTATTAATTAACCCTTTCAATGGGACTAGAATGCCTTCTACCAAAGGCTAATCCTCTTACTTCAGCTTGACCTCAATGATATATATGATACCACATCTTATTTGATCCTTAATATAAGAATTAGTTTAAAATTGGATTTGATTCTAAATATAATATCTCAATCAATTTTAACTCCCAAATTTAGAAGTTGGACATGATGAAATTAAAAGGGGATTTTTTTAGAAAAATCAACTCATATTTATTACAAATAAGTAACTTAACTCATTTTTTTAATACAGGCTGTCTAACTATATTAAGAACTGCACCGGAGCCCGCATAGTATTAGTTTACGGACCCTTTTGGTTGGTGGAATATGTACATAGAAAGTTAAAAATGAAATGACGTGAAATGCTAATCCTTTTTTAAAGAAAGCCAAAAATTAGTCTGAATTGGCTCCACATGGTTTATCTTTCACCTTCTTTTATTTCCATCTTTTTTCTATTTTCCTCTCCTTGATCCAACTTACATGGCAGACACGGTCGATATTTCCTCCATAACCACCACTCCTAATTTACTCTCTCCTTCGCAGAAAGCATAGTGATAATAGAAAATAATTCAAAAAAGTAAAACAGAAACTACTGGAATGACCATTGATGAGTAAAGTAAAAGTACTATCACTCGTGGGCACTCTTTGGAAGGGTCTGTTTGATATGAGAGGAGGGGATAAAAAGCGAGTGTAGAGAAAAAAAATTTTGAGTTGGATTTTTTAAAAAAAACATAGAGAAATAGGCTTAAAATTTTTAATAAATTTTTCTTACTTTTTTATCTTACACCTTTTTTAAAATTTTACAATCCCACTTCTTTAATTTTAAAAAATTCAATTCATAAAATTTTCCATCATCTCCTCTACAAATCCATCATACCATAAAGTGAGTGTGTAGAAAAACTTTTATGAGTTGGATTTAAAAAAAAAGGAGAAATAGGCTTAAAAATTTTTAATTAATTTCTCTTACTTTTTTATATCACACTTTTATTAAAATTTTATAACCCCACTTCTTCAATTTTAAAAAAACATTCAACTCATAAAATTTTCCATCGTCTCCTCCCCAAATCCCTTCTACCAAACAAGATTGGCATATAGTGCGGATATTTATGATTCACTTTTCCTAATGACATGACTCCATCAGATGACTTTGACTGCTTTAATGCGGATCTGTTGAATTCCGCAACAAAAAAAAAAAATTAAAATTGCAACTTACCGACAAATTTTTTTTTTTCGGGGAAAATTTCATCAATAAACACATTAACGACAGAAATTCCATCACTAATTTTGATCACTAATCACAATTTGTTTGTAGTGTTCCTTCCCCACTAAAAAAATAGCTATCATTCCTTCCACAAGCTTTGCAACATTGTTTAGAAATATTAGGGCTCGTTTAGATCAAACAATTAATTATGATGGAAAGGAATGGAAGTGAATGAAATAGAATTGAATAGAAAATTTTTTTTATGCAAAGATGTTTGGTATGCCTAAAATGGAAAATGGTTTGATAGGAAAATTTATATTTGGTTAGGTTAAAATGGTGGAAGTATATGTAGGAAAATCTGAAAATTAGCAATATTGCCCATTGTAGTAAAATATAAACATTATATTTAAAAAATATTTTTTTTCCTTTCAACAATGTTCAGATATCCAAATAAGCAAAAAAGAAACCCTGATTAAGAGTTTAAATAATTTCTCTTTTAAGCATGAGCTACCCATGATATGCATATAGTCAAAGCTATAACAAATATACAACTTTAACCAGATGTCTATGATGAATACATCATGGTCACTTGAAATTTAAATAGTTTTCCACCTAACCATGGGCTACCTATAATATGCACCTATTCAAAGCCATAAGTTACTTGGAATTTTTTTTTAACTATGAGGTGTTTGTATCATGCCTATAGTCCAATTCATTTTGTCTTTACATGTTTAACTAAATGCATGTGATAAGTAACTCAAAGTTACATAGATTTAAGCAAATTTTCTCTCAACTATGATGTTCCAATCACCTACTTCTTAGTCAAAGTCTGAAAAACAAAAAAACACTGAAATACTCTGTTGATCACTCCTACTCATAGAAGCAAAATTGTAACCCTTTCCTTTGCTCCTCTCTTCTTTAGCAGTGCAGGTTCACGACTTCTTATTGCTTTCTGAATGCACAGTGACAAGAGGTCATCTGTTTCAACCTACAAGGGAAGAGTTTTCAGGGATAATTGTGTCTTTTGCATTTTTCCATGAGCAACTAAAATTTGGTTCCCACCATTTTTGGTGGGAAGAGCGATTCCAGCATATGAATGAAAATAGGGTGAAGGTGCAGATTTAGCAACGAAGTATTTGGCCAGGAATTACTAGCACAATTGACTTTTTAAGAGTGTAAATAGTAGTAATTAATTAACAAAGGTGCAAATTTAGCAACTCCATTGATCCTCCCTTAATTCCGTTACTAGTTGATATATTTTAGGATCCATGGCTTTGTTTTGGGATCTTTTAGTCAATTAAAACTGCTCCTTTTTTGCTTAACTTCCCTCTTGAAAGTTGCTTTGAATAATTTTTTTCTTTCTAATGGTAATCAAAACTACTCCTTTTTGTTTTTGTTTTTGAATAAAAGAAAGAAAAAGTGTTATGCAAAAAGGAGTAAGGAAAAAAAATTAAGCAAAAAGGAGTAAATTTTGATTACATAAATGGTCCCAAAACGAAATTCTTGGCCCTAAAAATATAAAATATGTCAACTGAACAACGGAGTTAGGAAGGGTTAATGGCATTTCTAAATTAATTTGCACCATTTATTAATTGATTAGTGCTCAATTTACGCCCTTAAAAAGTTAATTGTTATGGATACTCTGACTAATAACTTCATTGTTAAATTCGCATTTTTACCCATAAAAATTTGGTTCTAGAGGGAAATAATTTTCCATCTCATTTTGCCACCAAACAACCGCTACCACTACAAAATGGTGATTTTCCATTTCAGCCACCCTATTTTTAACGATCCAAACGGGCGTTAGAATGGAAGTCCAAGAAACCAAGACCCCTGTTTGTTACGTGATTATTAGAGTTAGTTAGAAAATTGTTAGTTAGATAGAGGAGACTATTAGTATAAATAGAGGATTAGTGAATGTATATACAAGAGTGTCTTGTGACACCAGATATAGTCCCCCTCTACTTATCCTATTAATTTATATAATAAAATAGAGAATTTGTGAATGTATTATCATCATTAATCTGATCAATTGTAATCTACTTGCATGTGATACACTATTTTGTGGCCCTATTTACTTTAACGTTACAAAAACACGTTCATATAAGACGGGATAAAACTGTTCTCAAATACTTACCTCATAGATCGTAAATCGTAAATAACTTCTACCACTAATCCAAATAAATCTTGTAACTAGGCTACAGAACATGCGCCTTGATTAGTCCCCTTGATTTGTATCTTCACACACTTACAGAAGTATTCTTTTGACTCTTACGGAATGAAAGAAAAATGTCAGTACCAACACTTATCATAGCTAAAATTATCTTTAGTGTCAGCTTACTTCTCCTATTGTAACATTTCTTATTTGATTTCCCTATTGTTATAATTTTCTAATTCAGATCTATCAACCTGGCATTAACATCTCCCAATCTACTATGAGCATTTCAGTTATCTTAGCCTCTAATTTCTTGGGTGATTACTTAATCAGACTTAGGTCTAATGTGATCATGTCGGCAAATAATATGCAATTCGTCTGGTCTTTAATATAAGATTTAATTAATACTATAAATTGCATTACAAACTAAATTTTATATTTAAAAATGAAGGTATTATATTCTTGTCCTACAAACAGATCAAGCTATTTGAGGACTAATACATGGGTCAATTAAACGTCTAGTTTTTATTTCCTATTCCTATCTTTTACTAGAACATCAAAATAAACCTCAGTCAGATTCATTCTTTATTTTATAGAACATCCACGTTGGCCTACTTCCTACTATTCATTGGCCCAACGTTTTTCCTTCCCATTTCACCTCAATATTTTTCTTTTGTTTTTTTTTGAGTGATATTTCACCTTAATATTCAACATGGGTAAGTTCCCATGTGATGGCTAATGGATTTTCTAAATAGGCCTTTTTGTATTTTATTTTTGGTATGGTCTCTATGTCATTCTGTATTAGTGGCCATTTCTTGGGGCTGGGCTTAATAACAATATCTGTGGCTTTTAACCTCAAATACCTAACATCGAAGAAAAATCCTCATTTATCAAAATTTCTATAAGGTTTCCATCAAAATGGTTGGGTAAAGCAGAAGGAAGCTAATTCCTTATAATATAATAACGAATCAAGATTTGAATCCTCAATTGATAATGTGACCATATTTAATATTTGATAATTTCTAAAATTGCATTGCTTCCGGTAGAAGAATCTATGTTTAGCAAAAAAAATCCCATAAGTTTTTTCCTTAATAAAGAAATTATTCTTCTAATTAAACGTTATACGAATAAGAATAAGAGGGAAGTTATATATAACCTATTTCTTTATAGAGCTATGTTGTAGATAATGAAAACTGCAGAAATACCATAACTTCTCTCTTTTTCCACTGCAAATTTATTCAGTTTAAAACAAGTAAAACTAGTTATTGTATATTCCAAGCTGATCTAAGGATAAAGTAGAATAAGAGACTTAAGGCCAAATATAGGAAATATGTTATAATCTATGAAGCCCGCCTCAAGGAAGAGTTGCTTCCATTCCTAGTCAGATCTGAGTTTTGAATTAAGCTCAGCTGTGAATTGAAGAGGATGTTGAGTAAGAGCTTTGCTTATAACATTTTATTCTTCTGTTCATGCTCTTCATTTAACACCTTATCTATGATTATCACTTTTCCTTTATTATTTCCTTTGCTTGAGATGGCTTCCTTGGCATTCTTAAGTATCTTTATGCAATCTTCATCACCCCAATTCAGTAAAACTGACTGTAAAAATGAAACTAGTCAGAAAAATAGATAATAATTTAACTTTCCTATAGCATTTCATTTTTTTAATTATAACATTATGCTTGATTGAAAATTATTGTTCAAAACCTACTGAAAATATTAAAAAAATTATACTTCCCAGACTATTTGATTATGTAAATTAAGAAAGTTAAAATAGTCCTTTATTTTAAGAAATCTAAAAATTACTACCAATAAAAATAGGCTAAATTATACGAAACATCCCTAAACTTTGGCCAGTTGGGTTAAATTAAACCCCCTAAATCTCTTATCTTCTTTCCATAAACCCCCTTATCTTAAGTTCACCGTTATCTTTTTAACAAAAATTACCACGATAGATGAGTATATAGCATATGTCATCTTATATGACATCCCACGTGGCATCCTGTATATATATATTTAACTGAGGGTTAAATTATCATTTTAACATTAAAAAACCCCCTTTTCTCCTTGTACAGTAAAAAAACATTTTAACCTTCTGTCCCCATATCTCTGAAGTTTTGACTTGTAGGCTTGTCGATTCGCCAAAACTTCAGATCTTATAACTCTGAAGTTTCTTGAGGATTTTGTTGTGGATTCAACAATAGGTGACGATCGCTTTCAAAAAGTTGGAATCTTCGTTTTTTTTTTAAAAAAAAAAAAAACTTTGAAACTAGAAAGAAGAAAACAAAAGGAAGCTATCTAGATACAGATTGGCAAGAGTCATCTGTAAAGAGTGAAGTACTATCTCAGGAGGAATGAAGTGTAATGGTGGAAGGAAGAATAAGAATAAGAGGATGCTGCATTAAACCATCAAATTCTGAGAAGCGCAGAGAAATGAATTAGAGATCCATGGACGTTGAAAGTTCAAATGACAATTTGAAATTTGAAACTTATAAGGAAGCGTTGTAGACGGCAAGGGAGAAAAATGGTTTTTCAATTAAACGCTAAATTGACAATTTAACCCTTACAACAAATATATAACTACCGTAAAATGATTAGATTACTTGAGATGCCATGTAGAATATCATATATCTCATATAGCAATTTCCCTTAAAATGATAACATTGAATTAATGGCAAGGGATTCCTCGTAAAGGGGGAAGAAGATGGAGGGTACACTATAAACTTTGAAATCTCCATAAAGTTATATATGCAACTAACTGACCCAAAGTTTTGGGAGTTTTATATGATGTAGCCATAAAATTATCAGTTAGAGGAGTTTAGTTAGTCAATCAATTAGAAAATTTTGCTGCTAATTAGGGACATTTAATGGAAAACAAATCGTAGACAAAACACATTACGAAACATGTAAGAAGTTAGTAGATGAAAATAACATAATCATTAAAAAATATGAATGAATGCATGCATGCATGGATGTATGTATGTATGTATGTATGTATGTATGTATGTATGTATGTATGTATGTATGTATGTATGTATGTATGTATGTATGTATGTATGTATGTATGTATGTATGTATGTAT
>QFDD01003205.1:0-19229 GCA_006871305.1 Vachellia collinsii | reverse complement strand
TCACAATAAGCACAGGTCAGTGATAAAGCGCTAAATCTGACCACCAAGATTTAGAAAACCATATCTCCTTCATATGAAATGATTTGATTTTGTTCTTGATGTATATAAACCGCATTTTGAGTCTAGTTTCATATGAAACTGGTTTCACATCAATCGGACGTGTGGTTTGGGAGATATAGTCAAAATACTGAACACATGTAAAGCTGAGACAGAAACAGAGCCGAACAGAGGAGCTCGAAACTCGAGTTTTAACTTCTTAAAACTCGAGTTTTGGCTCAAAAATACCAAAACTTGATTCTAAACTCGAGTTCCACTTCAAGTTTTACTTCATAAAACTTTAAAAACTCATTTAACTCGACTTTATGAGTCTGGACTCAAGTTTTGACTTCCAGAAACCATTTTGAGCATCCAAATGAAGATTAGATGATATGTAACTCAAAGTATGATGATATAACATATATGTAAACTTCAAATTGAGTTATTTAACCACATCATCCTCCAATTCCAAATATAAAAACTTGAAACTTGATGTTCTCATTTTATTTTATAAAATCTTCCTACTTCTTCATTCTCAACAATTAAACTTAAACAATTTCTCTCCTTTACATTGACCAAACTATATAAGAAATTTACATTAAGTATAGTAGTTAGTCAATATACATTATAAAAACTTTTTGCTCTTATATATTTGACATCATCAAAACTAATCATATATAACAGAAAGGGTGTGACATTTACTCTTAGTATTAAAAGGACAAGTGGCATGGAGTTTATTTGACGAATGGTAACGTGGATTAAGGGTTATTAATGTTATTTTATATATTTCAATTATTTACACACATTTCAAACAAACTAGAGTTATTAGCATGCCACACATGAGATGTGTGGGAAATGATAGTGTGTGTGATATTGTAACATGTTCTATGGGTTGTTCGAAATAAATTAATAGAGTATTAAATATCATGATCAGAATTATATTTTATACTTTCATTTGCGTTATTCATTTTTCTAAAAAAAATCCCACTTCAATCTCTAAGAAAATTTCATCCCAATAAAAAGTAATTTTAAAATATAACATACAATTTTTCTTAATTTTACGTCCAAATTGCTTGAAATTTGGATGACTAAAATTATAGTTCCATTTAAACCCTACAATGAAATATAGCTATAAAAAAAAAATATTCCTCCTAGTTTTCTATAAAAATTTCATCCACAAAAAAAAAATCATTTTTTGCTGTCTATTTTTTTAAAAATATATTTTCTTATGTCTTGATATTCTATGTTGTTTTTAAGAATATAAAAATTTTGAATTTGTAAGAATGTAAAATTATTTTTACATCTCTTCCCTGGATTTGGGGATAGAACTGAGGAAGCAGTAAAGATTTTAGAAAAATAAGAAGTTATAAAAACTAAATTGAAAATGAGAATAAATTTTAAGAATTTATACACTTATACGGTTCTAAAATGTAAGAAATTGATTTTACTCTTAAATCTAATGCATTAGTTTATTTGTCTCTCATATCTAATATTTTTAAACTAATTTGCTTAATTTATAAACCGATAATTATAAGAATCTCAATCAAATTTATTTAAATACCAAGATCTATATTTAAGCCTTCGATTTTAACTAGTTGAATGTTATAAAAGATCAAAATAAACCTTATAGTTAAACAGAAAAATTGAAGGAATACCCTAAGTAAAACTCAAAATAAAATATGAGTACACTATACGTGATATCCATTTTTATTGTTATAATTTTGAATTTTTTATATATAGTTAAAGAAGATTGAATTTAATACAACACTTTATTTAAAAACATTCTAATTTGTGTATATCAAAAGTATTATTTAAATAATAGAGGAAACCGCTCTAGAAACTAAATAAATTAAGCCTAGATATAGGGTAACCTGGGCTATAGTAAAGGCAAATATAGTGAATAAAATAATTTATCAAAAACTTGTTTTATTTTTATTTTTCTACGGTTGGTTGGGGAGGCAGGTCGAATCCTTTTAAAAAAAAATTCAAACACATAATATATATTTTTTGAAATAATAAAACTCTTATTAAATACATTATATATAACAATGTTGAAATTATATAAGAGAGAATAAAATCATTTGTCTTATATTATTAACTTCAAACAGTTACTTATGAATAATAAAACTTTGATAAGCTTGTACTAGTTTTTTAAATTAGTACCTTTCATACACCCTTATATGAATTCATTTTTGATAGAATTTATTGCATCTATTCTAATTTTTTTGAACATTAAATATTATATAAAAAATATTATAATTGCTTGTTTTTCCGCATGGAGGGAAAAACTGAAGAATAAATGTAAATATTAGAGGGAGAGAATTGGAAAGAGATGTATGCCAACTGTTTAAAAAGTTGAGAGGAGAGGGAGAATTTGGGACAAAAAGGGAGAGAATAAGTTGAGACGAGAGGGAGAATTTGGGAAACAAAAGGGAGATAACCATTGGAAAATAGAGAGGAAAATGATTGGACCATGGTTGCAATAAGTACGGATGTAATTGACCAATGTGAGAAAGAATAACTGACCAATAGAAGAAGAAATAACTTGTTAATGAGATTGTGAAAATACAAAATAGAGAAATAAGTTGATTAATTGATTTACCTCTTCTTTGACATCATTGGCAGGGATGTTTATTTGAACAGTACAAGTACAAAAGATAATGAAGAAAGTTATTCACAAGGTTTCCAAGGCCTTAGTGATATTTTCTTTAAGCTTAATTCGTTTTGATATATTTTTAAGTTTTATAGTGCAAGTTGGGATAATCCATAAATTTCATGCTTGATATAATAAAAACCTTCAATATGAATTGCACTACCACAAGATTATAAGTCAATTATTTTTTGCCCTAGTCAATGCCTTTATCGTGAGTAAAATCTTTCTTAATTACTCAATTATTAATGTGAGTAGTAAAATAGTGGAAGAGATAAGAATGAGACCCATAATGATTCCATGTCAATGTGAGGCCAACTATTTATGATTATTTTATTTAATGGTCATCAAATATTGGGAGAATTGCACATAATTAATAATGGAATGACGTGAAATGCATGGAAACGGAGTGATAATCAGTTTGGATATATTTGGTACCCAAGAAACAATCTTTTCGTAAATCGTATTTTTTGGATCTATTTGAACAAAGATAAATTTAAAAAGTGTCAATTGGCCCCACGCGGTTTATCTTTCGTCATTCCTTTGTTCTAATCTTTTTTTTTTTTTTTTTTGCCCCTTCTGTCCTTCGCATTGACCAAACTTATCTGGAAGACAAGGTAAGCATGTTCGTCATAATAATAATAATAATAATAATAATAATAATAATAATAATAATAAGTACAACATAAGATATTGGAACGGTATTTGATGAATAAAGTAAAAGGATATGTTCATTAATAAGCAATGCTATTTCTTTCTCTCCTTTTACTTTTTTTATTTAAAAGGGATAGGCATTAATCATTGCAAGTATGATCAAACCTATAACCTTTTACTCGAGAGTTTTTATGTGACTAGATTATAACTTGATCGGCTCTCCTTTTATTTTGATAAGCGACATTGGGACTTTCTCTTGGCAAAAGTAATTTCTACATTAAAAATAAAATACGATGTTACTAATCTTTTTTTAATTTCAGAATTTAACAATAAATACAATGTTTTTAAAAATAAAAAAAAATGAAGAAAACTTGTTTGCATGAGAGGGTGTTTTACATTTAAACTTGTTTAAGTAAAACCACGCTACAGTTGATTATCTGCCACCACCAAATGCCAATAACCAAATAGATCGTTCAAGATTGGCATATGATGCGCCCACATACACAGCCCTTTGAGAATGAATTATAGAGGTTTAACAGTTATTTATAATTGGATTTTCTTAATGATTTAAGGTTGGGGTTTGATAGGTTAATGTGGGTTTTGATTTTCCCACCTATTAAATGTGAATTCATGCTTTGGTTTTATTTATTTGAGGTCAAAATGAGTTTTAATTAGTTTAGATCTGGCATTTAAGTTGGAGTTTGATAGGTTAATGTGAGTTTTATTTGTTCCCACCTATTTAGGATTCTCCCTTTTTATTAATTGGTGTAATTGCATGACAATCTGAGATTCTAATGGATCAGTTAGTTAAGTTGTTAATAATAATAATAATAAGTACAACACAAAATATTGGAACGGCCTTTGATGAATAAAGTAAAAGGATGTGTTCATTCATAAGCAATGGGACTTCTTTCTCTACTTTTGCATTTTTTATTTAGAAGGGATGGGCATTAATGCCCTGAGATTATAGGTAACTCACATGTGAGACTTGCCATTTGTTTATTTTCCCTTTTTTTTTGTGCTCTTTGGCTCCCTTCTTGTTTCCGTTTCCAATGAAGGCAAGAGAAAAGGAAAAATCGAAAGCCCCGCACACATTAAATATACACACATAGTACATCTTTGTTTTTCTCCAGCTACGTATACATAGATGTGTGTGTGTGTGTTTCTGTCTGTCACACGCTGTCTTATTCATAAAGTGAGCTTGTTGCTAGCTAGTCAAGAAGCATATAGAAATACGTAGGAATTGATGCTTAGTTTTGTTTTGGAACCCAAGCAACGGAGTCTTGGGTAAGGAAGTGGCATATTGGAACACTGCCTGGCTTCACTTTTAGCATTTGGAAGGCCAAATGGTTTGGGTTCCACTGAGACGTGTCTCTATGACACACACTCACAGCTCTTACTGTATTCCCATCAGCCCCCTTCAACGGCACCGTATAGGCAACTGTGTTCTCTATCTTGTGGCAGTAAAACACAGCGTACACATAACTCAGCTTGTGGCACACCACCAGATTTGCCTCTCCCACCTTCTTCACTTCAGGCATTATTCTGTATTCTTGCTGCTTCTTTGTTTCCTTCTTCTTCATCATCACCTCCGTAGAGAAAGCTTCCACGTGTCTCCCAAGCTTCAGAATGGTAAAATCAAGCATGGATTCTAACGACGTGGCACAATACTTGTCCTCTCCTTTAATCCCTGGCCTCTCACACTCTTTAATTGTGCTCTTCATGACCTTAGCTTCTATTGAGCCAGGCTTCACACGAAACATGCTCAATATCTCAGCCATCTGGCGGTCAAGAGAATCATAATTCATGAATTATTATTTTTTAATTAAAAAAAATATTACTTGTTCAGAGACGTACTTTGGTTGAAGAAAAGGGAATGGATTTGACGACTTGACGAGGCAGGAAGGATGTCTGGTTGGTGGTTTTCCCGAACAGAAACTTCATTTTGTGACCAAACCTCAAATCCTTTTTCAAGAAGAAGAGATCTGATGTGTTAGGGTTATCTTGGAGTTCAGTCTCAGAGCAGGGACTACAACCATAACGAAACTTGATTCTAGGAAGTGACGTAGTGAATTCTGCCACACTGTGGAAGATGGCGACGTTACCTGACTTGCCAGCATGAACGGCATATTACTTAGCACTTAAAGAAACTTAAGAGCACATTATTTGTGTTGTGAAGATGGGAAAACATCCGAAGAAAAGTTACGAATGAAGAGTAATACATACAATACTAACCAGGTGGTGGGTGAAGTAGATCAGCGATAGATTTAGGCATGAGAGTCGTAGGGGGAAGCTTGGACTTCCAGTAAAGCTCAGGAGTTAAGGAAGCAATCGTTGGCCCCACTGCTGCAAGCAGCTGCAATATGATATATAAAATGCGGATACGCATTCGTTTTATACCGTGAGAACAACAACGACTATTAATAGGGTTAGAATCTTCATTGTTGAAGAAGCTATCTACTGAAGCTGCATATAACATATCCATCATAACAAAAAGGAACTGGTCGGAGGAAGTCTACGACAGGGAAGAATCCGAAGGAGGATATTGGATTCTGGTTTCCTCCTACGACTCTTTCCTCCTATATATTTCCTCCATCACACCACTCTTTCCTCCATCCTTCGTTGTAAGCACGGTCATAATAATAATAATAATATTAAGTACAACATAAAATATTAGAAAGGCTTTTGATGAATAAAGTAAAAGGATATGTTCATTCAGAAGCAATGTGACTTCTTTCTCTCCTTTTACTTTCTTTAGTTTGTTGGAATAGGCATTATTGCAATGAGATTCCAGGTAAGATGCCATTACATTATATGGTCATCGACTCTCCTTTTATTTCGATAAACGACATTGGGATTTCTCTTGGCAAAAGGGATTTCTACATTAAAGATAAAATAAAATGTTATGGATTGTTTTAATTTTTCAAACTTTAAAACTGTTACAATTTTTAAAAAATAAAAAAGTGAAAAGAAATTTTTTTCTTTCTTTGTTTCTTTTTTTTTTGCATGAGACTGTGTTCGAACTTAGTTGATTTTCAAAGTTGTCGTCAATTTTTGTTTTGAAAATAAAAGCAAAAAAATTTCTTGGAGTTTCTTCTATTGTTTTTGTTTAATTTTTCCATCATAATATTGTCATGCGATTATTTGTTGTTATGGGAACAAGGTTAGAAGAATTCTTTCGAAGATGCTTTTTTTTTTTAAAGTGCTTCAGAACATCTTATTTTCGGTGTTTAATTCCAGGAATGGTAGAGGAAAGTTCAAAAACTTCCCTCTCTTTTTTTAAAGTACTGCGTTGGTAAACACTTCTTTCACATTCGGAATTTCACTTGTTTATGCTTTTAATCTGGCAGACGATTATTTCATTTGTTTATGCTTTTAATTTCCTTAGTATTCAAACACTCACTTATTCGAAATTTCACTCTTGTATTACGTTTTCCATGGGAACACTATA
This sequence comes from Vachellia collinsii, assembly GCA_006871305.1. Taxonomy (NCBI): domain Eukaryota; kingdom Viridiplantae; phylum Streptophyta; class Magnoliopsida; order Fabales; family Fabaceae; genus Vachellia; species Vachellia collinsii. The sequence goes on along the minus strand of QFDD01003205.1, from coordinate 12,438 downwards.
TTAATAGATAGCATATACTCTTGGAATTACTGGGACAAGTGGCATCAGTTTTATTTGACGAATGGCGACGTGGATTAGGGCCTATTAATGTTCTTCTATATGTTTCAATTATTTAGACACATTTCAAACAAATTTACCTCTTCCCTGAAATCATTGGCAGGAGGAATGTTTCTTTGAAGAGTACAAGTATAAAAAATAAAGAAGAAAGTTATGTATAAAGCTTTTAAGGCATCAATGACACTTCCTTTTAGGTTTAATTCACTCTAATCTATTTCTATGTTATATGGTGTAAGTTGAGTTAACAGATGAATTTCATACATAATATGATGTGAATCCTGAAATATGGATTGCACTCCCACTAAATTACAAGTCAATTATTTTTGGGTCTAGTCAAGGTGTGAATAAAATTTTTCTTAATTACTCAATTATTAATCCGAGTAGTAAAATAGTGAAAGAGGTAAAAGTGACACCTACAATTCCATGTCACTGTGAGGCCCACTATTTATGATTATTTTATTTAATGGTAATCAAATATTGGGAGAATTACCCACAATTAATAATGGAATGCGTGAAATACTTGGAAACGGGGCGATAATTATTTTGGATATATTTGGTACCCAATAAGCAATCTTTTCATAAATCGTATTTTTTATATTTATTTGGATAAATATAAATTAAAAAAGTCTCAATTGGCCCCACACGGTTTATCTTTCGTCATTCTAATCTTTTTTTTTTTCCTTTCTGTCCTTCTCATTTGACCAAACTTACATGGAAAATAAGGTCGATATATATTTCCTCCATCACCACCACTCTTTCGTCCATCCTTCGTTGTAAGATGGTCATCATGATGATGGTAATAATAATAATAATAATAATAATAATAATAATAATAATAATAATAATAATAATAATAAGTACAACATAAAATATTGGAACGACCTTTGATGAATAAAGTAAAACGATATGTTCATTAATAAGCAATGTAACTTCTTTCTCTCACTTTTTTTTTTAAAACTATTACAATGTTTTTAAAAATAAAAAAAATGAAGAAAACTTGTTTGCATGAGAGGGTATTTTACGTTTAAATGATTTTTAAAGCTGTCCTCATGTTTTGATTTTAAAAATATCGTAGAGTTGCTTTCTTTCTTTGTTTTTTTCCTTTGTTTTGTTTAATTGAAACCACGCCACAGTTAATTAGCCGCCACCAAACACCAATAACCAAATACATCGTTCAAGATTGGCATATAATGCGCCCACATACACACACCCCCTTGAGAATGAATTATAGTGGTTTAACAATTATTTATAATTAGATTTTCTTGATAATTTAAGGTTAGGGTTCGATAACTTAAAGTGGGTTTTATATTCCCACCTATTGAATATGCATTGATGCCTTGGTTTTATTCATTTCAGGTCGAATTGAGTTTTAATCGGTTTAGCTTTCGTATTTATGTTGATTTTAGCAATTGGTATGTTTGAAGGATTTGATAAAAATGTACGTGTAAATTAGAATTTGTGTATTTCAGTTGAATTTATTTAAAATTCTTCTTTTTTATTAATTGGTGTAATTGGATGGCAATCTTAGATGCTAATGGATAGTTAATAATAACAATAATAAGTACGACCTACATATAATATTGAAACGGCCTTTGATGAATAAAGTCAAAGAATATATGTTCTTTAATAAGCAATGGGACTTCTTTCTCTCCTTCTACTTTCTTTTATTTAGAAGGGATTGGCATTGATTCTCTGAGATTATTGCTACGTTTGGTACAATGGAAGTGAAGCCATGGAATTGGAATTGGGGTGGGAAGTGAAAATTTGAGTTGTTTGGTAGGAGAGAAGTCACTTCTATGGAAGTGCCACTTCCATCAAATGTGGGAAGTGGCAATTCTCACCTCCCCCATGAGAACTCATATCAGTTCCATGGATCCCAAATATGTGGACGATTATGCCTTGGACAAATTTGGCAATGACGGTGGACAAAGAGGAAGGCTGACAGCGAAGGAGATGGCTGACAGCAATGGATGACGGCCAATTGACAACGGAAGGAGATGGTGGACAACTCATTGCGGATGATGTAGATCGACGGCGAACTAAAATTGGTGAGGAACATAATTCTAGCCCCAATCTCTAGCGATGAACGCAAAAGGTTTAAGCATGACAGCGGCGACCTCCACCCTCGATCTCTAGAATTGGCAACGACCACCACTTAGGACAACGATGGCAACCTCCTCAGATTTCCCTCAGATTCGCAGCTACTTTTTATTTCCCTCAAATCTGCCCACATGATGCAAGCTCCTTAGATTCACTTTCGCTAGACAAACACAGGAGCTGCCCACCCATGAGTGGCTGACTATGGACACGATCTGTGTATTCAAGAAAGCAAATCGATGTGTATTCAAGAAAGCTCTGCTGATAACCTCCACCCATGACAGTGACTCCTCAAATCTGCTAGGGAAGAAGACGACTTGGGGAAGATTTTTTTTTTTGGGAAGAAGAGAATTTTTTCTTTTGATGAAGGGGTATTGTAGTATTTTCATATTATAAATATATATCTTACTTAAAAATTATATCTCACTTCTTCCATCCTACCAAATATGATTTAAAACTCAATTCCACTTCCAGTTCCAGTTCCACTTCCAATTCCACTTCCACTTCCATCAAAATCATTTCCGCCTACCAAATGGGGCATATAGGTATGATCGAACTCACAACCTTCAACTCTTTTTTTTTTTTTTTTGTAAAAAAAACAACATAATACAAGTGGGAGTTGCCATATGTTTGTTTCCCCTTTTTGGATGCTCTTTGGTTCCCTTGTTGTTTCCGTTTCCAATGATGACAAGAGAAAAAGATAAATCGAAAGCCCTGCATACACTAAATACACACATATGTTGCCTTAAAAATTAAATATACACACATAGTACATCTTTGTTTTTCTCCAGCTATGTACACACACACACACACATATGTCACACGCTCTCTTATTCATCAAGTGGGCTTGTTGCTAGCTAGTCAAGAAGCATATATATAATTACGTAGGAATTGATGCTTTGTTTTGTTTTGGAACCCAAGCAATGGAGTCCTGGGAAAGGAAGTGGCATATTGGAACACTGCCTGGCTTCACTTTTAGCATTTGGAAGGCCAAATGGTTTGGGCTCCACTGTGACGTATCTCTATGACAAACACTCACAGCTATCACTGTACTCCCATCAGCCCCCTTCAACGACACCGTATAGGCAACTGTGTTCTCTATCTTGTGGCAGTAAAACACAGTGTACACATAACTCAGCTTGTGGCAAACCACCTGATTTGCCTCTCCCACCTTCTTCACTTCAGGCATTATTCTGTATTCCTGCTGCTTCTTTCCTTCTTCTTCTTCATCATCACCTCCGTAGAGAAAGCTTCCACGTGTCTCCCAAGCTTCATAATGGTAAAATCAAGCATGGATTCTAACGACGTGGCACAATACTTGTCCTCTCCTTTAATCCCTGTCCTCTCACACTCTTTAATTGTACTCTTCATGACCTCAGCTTCTATTGAAGAATGATTTTTTGTTCTTAACAAAGCGATACTCCTGAAAGGAGTATTGATATTAGCTTTGCAAGCATTACAAAATAGCAAGGTCTAAGAAGGGACGGTTATTCGGATGCTCAGTGGGTGAGTATTTTTCAGGTAAGAGTACACAATTATGTGTTATGCAATTTTTTTATTTGTCCATGGCCATGTGATGTGCAAAGTTGTTGTGATGAGACCACATGATGTGAATTATTGCCATATATATGCAAAGTTGTTGAGGTGGGAACTCATGATGTGTTTTAATGTCATATGAAAATGTGGCTTGTTTTTCCATGATTGTGAATTATATATATAACTATATGATAAATCGTGATTTCTACTGGGATTCTTGAATCTCTCTCTCTCCCCCCTTTTAATAAAATACAGTTAAGGAGGGTAGCTCAAGAGGAAGGAAGTGGCGACTGAGAAGTGTAGAAAATGAGATGGATGGATAAGGAGGAGGAAGAAGAAAGAACTTCATTTACACATGTTTATTTAATTAGTAGTTAAGGATTTATTTTGATAGAAGCTTTGATGGCTTAAATGGAATATGTATATATTTTTGTATAAATTATGTATATAGTAATTTGAGACAGAATGCGACTGTGAGGGGATGTATCCTCACAAAATACATGTGAGTGTTATCCTTGATGGGTAACGAAAAGGGGTTAAGGAGTTAACGTAAGTAGATGAACCTAGAGAACGGTTTTAAATGAAGAATTGTTTTCAAATCTTCAACCATAGAGTAATAACCTCAGGATCAAACCTAGCTCACTGGATTTTTCTAAAAAACAGCTTTATATAAAAGTGTTTTAAAAATTTAAATTTTTTTAGAAAAGCCCAATCTAAATAAATTAGCTAAAAGGATGTTTTAGTAAAAGGCAAGAGTCTTGTACCCAAAATAACTATACATCTATGGATTAAGAGGTCGAGGTTGGGCAGGATAATTGGAAGGGGTGTGACATAGCAGGTACTCTTGGTATTAATGGGACAAGTGGGATGGAGTTTTTATTTGACGAATGGTGACGTGGATTAAGGGTTATTAATATTCTCCTATATGTTTCATTTATTTACACATATTTCAAACAAATTTACGTCTTCCCTGAAACTATTCGTAGGAATGTTTCTTTGAAGAATACAAGTACAAAAGATAAAAAAGAAAGTTATGCACAAGATTTTCAAGACATCGATGACATTTTCCTTTAGACTTCATTCGCTCCGATCTAATTTTATGTTATATGGTACAAGTTGGATTAACTAATGAATTTTATGTATAATACAATGAAAATCTTTGAGTATAGATTGCACTCTCATTATATTATACGTCAATTATTTTTGGGTCTAGCTAGTCAATGCCTTTATCGTGAATAACATCTTTCTTATTTACTCAATTATTAATGTGAGTAGTAAAATAGTGGAAGAGATAAAAGTGAGATCCATATTGATTCCATGTCACTGCGAGGTTCATTATTTATGATTATTTTATTTAATGGTGATCAAATATTCGGAGAATTGCACATAATTAATAATGGAATGACGTGAAATGCATGGAAACGGAGCGATAATATATTGCCTTGGATATATGTGGTACCCAATAAACAATCTTTTCATAAATCGTATTTCTTATATTTATTTGGATACAGATACATTAAAAAAGTCTCAATTGGCCGAACATGGTTTATCTTTCGTCATTCTTTTATTCTAATCTTTTTTTCCTTCTGTCCTTCTCATTGACCAACCTTACATGGTAGGCAAGGTCCACATTATAATTCCTCCGTCAGCACCACTCGTTCCTCCATCCTTCGCTGTAAGCATGGTCATAATAATAATAATAATCATAATAATAATAATAAGTGCAACCTAAAATTGGAGCTTAACGGGAGATCTAGTTTGGTAAAGACTTCGGACTAAATAAAGCAACCTGAGGTTTGGTCCAGTTTGGCTTCAAGCCTGAGGTTGGGTTGGACCAAACTTGGTCAAATAGACTATCTAGACTTGTCCAGGTACTCGGTCATCTCTCACTTTTTGTTTTTTAGGAAAAATTTTTATACTTTTTTTTTTCTGTTACCTTATATTATGTATCTCTATTTCTCCCCCCATGGTTTTCTCAAATTTGCTCCCCCACCAACCACTTTCGATTTCATAGGCATTCACTCTGTATTGAAATTAATTGATTAAATCTACACGTATCTCCTTAACACAATAACATGTATCAACCAGTAAAAACTACAGAACACTTCAAGAATGGAGACCGTGAGACTGGCAAGACAGCAGGAGGATGGTATAATATCAAGCTGTAATGCATTTAAGTGGCAAGAGAAGAGAAGAGAAGAACGAACCAGAATAAGGAGATGAGAAGAAAGACAGCAGGACGCAAGTGAAACAGAGCTGGAAGTCGAAGCAGAGCCTCCAAGGCGGCCATCAGAGAACTAGCTTTATTTTCCAGAACGACTGGCAGTGGTGACGATTGTTGAGGAGAGTACGAGCGGCGTCGATGGAGGTGGGCCTTGAGTGGAACTGATGGAGTTGTGCCGACCACTGGCTGAGGTGCGTCAATGAGAAAGCAGAGATGAGATGAGCTGTTGACTATGTGGATGAGCAATTGAGATCTGACAGGGCAAGGGCAATATGACAGAGAGATAAGCTGTTTTAAAAAAAAAAAAATCTAAGAGCTTATAAAAACAAATTTCGACCGGACTAGAGCAAACTACTTGATCTAAAAACTCGGTCTCTGTCCAATCTAGCCTAAGGACTCAAGTCCGGTCTGATTGATCCAGTCTTGCTTCAAGCCAGAGTTTTCCAAACCAGACCAGGTTGAGTTGGCTCAAGTCAAATCAGGTATTTTTTGCAGAGCCCTACATTTTAGCATGGAATTGCAATTGTCAAAGTAAACACAATAGTTTTTGGGAATTGTCAATGCTTTTGTCGTGAATAATGTCTTTCTTGATTACTCAATTAATTAATGCGTGGAGTAAAATACTGGAAGAGATAATTTTATTTTATGATTATAAATTACCCACTATTTATGATTATGAATAACCCATTATTTATTTTACTCAATTATTATGGAGAATTGCAGTTAGATTCGAAGTAAGGAAAATAATATTTAATAAGTCCTTAGATCTTACTTACCAGTTATCATTGATAAGTTCTTCTGATTCAGAATATAATTTTTCTTACTTGAAATCTACTTATAATTCTTCCTAAAAGGTTTCTATAGTTGGTTATTGTGGTCAATGGCAGCATTTTTGCCATGATTAAAAATTAATCATATCATTCCCAAAAACAACTTCAAGCCCGTTCCTGCACTTGGATTTCCGCACAAATAATAGTGAGAGAAACAAATTGGAACAGGATAAATATTTTTTTCATCAATATGCACGCTTAGATATAAATTAGTTAATTTGGCCCCTCTTTCTGTGATTCCTAGGTTTGAATCACCCAAGTATCTTTTCCTTTGATTTGGAAAAGAAGTCAAATTGAGAGGCGTATAATATAATAACCAAAAAGGGAAATGAAAAAATAAAAAATAAAAAGGACAATCGATAATTGTTTATTGGTTTCCCATATGCGTCAAAAAGCTTATTAGCATAAATTATAGCAGAGACGACCCAGTATCATCCATAACAATCAACAAGCTTATAAAACGACAAACGATTGAGTAAAATATAAACAAGGACTAAGTCTTCTGCACAGCAGAAACATCAAAATCAACATAGTGCAACCATTTCATCTTTATCCAATGACATCCTAACAGCATCAAACCTATATATAATTGAATCAGAGTAAGGAAGGAAGCATATAGTGGAAAATGGGATCTTCAGTAAGAGAACAATTGTGGTGGGTGGTGGCAGTTATTATAATAATATTATTAGAGTTTAATGATGGGAGTGAAGGATGTTTTGAAGAAGAGAGAGAAGCTCTTCTGAAACTGAAGGAAGCTTTCAATTACCCAAATGGCTCTTCTCTTCCTTCTTGGAACAACGTTAACCGTTCCGATTGCTGTAGTTGGGAGGGAATCATCTGTGACAACTCCACACAGAGAGTTATAAGCCTTCTCCTGAAGAATATAAGAGCTCAAGAGTTGCAAAGCTTCAAGTGGTCGTTGAATATTTCTTATTTTCTTCCTTTCCACCAGCTTCAAGAATTGGATTTGTCTAGAAATTACTTGTCAGGTTCTTAATCTTCTTCCCACTAACTATTTTGTTATGATTTGTGATTCATATTGAGACATATTTAAGAGTGACTGATTATACATATATATATTTCTTATTATTATTGGAGCAGGGCTATTTGGAGAAATTAGGTTGGACAACTTGCATACTTTGTATCTAGAAGATAATCAGCTCAAGGAAATCCCTTTCTTTGGTGATTGAATTTTATTTCTCCAAAATTTGTTAGTTGATGCCATATCCAGTCTTTGGTTCTTGTTTTTAAGGGGCAAAAAAAAAAAAACAATTGAAGTTTAGAAATCGTTGAAAATATGACTAGAGTTGAATAAGATGGCGTTTTTACTTAATGGTGTTTATTATATTTAAACTTATAATATAAGGACATAAAACTCAGGATACATTTGTTTGCTTCTTTACGACAATTTTTTTAATATTTCTATTTCATATTTTGCAGATGATTTTCATTCACGCAATTCGAAGACTTTGGAATTCTCTAATATGTCTTTCTTATCCTTGCGGACATTGTCCCTTTATAACAACAGCATAAACGGCTCATTGCCACAGCAAGGTATTATGTTTGTGTCTTTCTCTAGTAAAGATAATTTACTATATGAATTGTCACAAAAAATAATTTACCATATGAATACTAAACCTCTAAGACTAGCATGAAAGCATTAAGAATTAAGGTTAATCTAACATACTAAAGTATTTTTGTATATTCACACAACATCCTGAAGTATCTTAGTGTGATTTGGCATCCTGAACTATATTTTTAGGAGCATTCATTACCATAAATTATGTTTTTATCGCATTCACTACCCTAAAATATTTTTTAAATTTGTATCTAGCACCTTGACTTTTTTTATTGTGTTTCCACCATTTCAAATTGCTAAATGCAAAATTTTACTGAAAAAATATTTTAAAGTGCTAAACATACGGAAAAAAATACTTCAAGGTGCTGATGCACCTTCACCCAAAAGTATTTAATATGCAATCAGCCATACATTGACTCCTTTAAGCAAGGATTTAAATGCATATATTAATTGCAGGAGGCTTATGCAATTTGAAGAATCTAGAAATATTGTCTCTTGGAGAGAACATGTTCGAGGGAATCCTTCCTCCATGCCTAAGTAATTTGACATCTCTCCGTGTTCTTGATCTTCAATACAATGGTTTTATAGGAACCTTCCCTTCGTCGCTTGTTCATTCTCTGAAGTCCCTTAGGTTCATTTCGTTAAACGAAAACCACTTCACTGGCATATTATCACTTTCTTTGTTGGCCAACCACACCAATCTTCAGGTCTTCACAATTTCTTGTTCTGATAATCCCAACCTCACTCTTGAAACTGAAAACCCCCAATTCATCCCTTCCTTCCAATTAAAGATTTTCAGCGTTGTTGAATGCACCATGAATGAAGCAAGTGACCACAAAATCATACCCTCTTTTCTTCTTCATCAGTATGATTTGAGAGTTCTAGAACTTCCCCATTTGAACATTTCAGGAAGTTTCCCAAACTGGCTTTTGACAAGTAATACCAAATTAGTTTCTCTTTATGTCAACCAAAACTTCTTGACTGGTCCGTTTGAGCTTAACTCCACGTCAAAGTTACTTGACATGCGGTATTTTGATGCTTCCTCTAACCCTATTAATGGTGAAATCCCAGCTCATATTGGCAATGTTCTTCCCAACCTGCTTTCTCTGAACATGTCTTCCAGTTCGTTACAAGGTGGATTTCCTGCTTCTCTTGGTGACATGAGGCTGTTGAACTCGCTAGACTTGTCCAATAACAATTTGTCAGGCTATTTACCCCAAGAATTTGCGAAGGGTACCAATGATCTGAGATTTCTAAGGTTATCGAACAACCACTTAAGTGGCCCGTGCTTACCAAGAGATTCAAATTTCACACATTTGTTGTCAGTGGATCTAAGCAGCAACAACTTTAATGGAACAGTACCCGATGGGATTATTAAGAGTTCAGAGTTAAGAATGTTGGATTTAAGTGAGAACCAACTATATGGTGAAATGCCTACCTGGATTGGAAACTTCAATCATCTGAGTTACCTCATTTTATCTCAAAATTCTATGGTAGGTCCAATACCAGAAAGTTTTTGCAATTTAGTTGAGCTTACATACCTAGACCTTTCGCACAATAGATTCAACGGCACTATGCCAAGCTGCCTCAATATGCCATTACTAAGTTACTTGCATTTACAAAGCAATGATTTTACGGGATCCATACCTTCTGTTTTCGCCAAATCTCCATTGCTGTTAACTTTGGATTTGACAAAGAATAGATTTTCTAGTCAAATTCCAAAGTGGTTCAAGTCAATGTTGAACTTACGGGTCCTCCTCCTAAAGGGAAACAAACTCAAAGGTCCCATTCATATGGAAATGTGCAAGCTCAAGAACATAAGCATACTGGATCTTTCACAAAACAAGCTTTCTGGAGAGATACCATATTGTTTGAATAACATCACATTTAGAAGGAAGGATGAGATGGGTGAAGTTATTCTAGGAAAATTTTTGGTCCCTTGGACTTCAAGAGGCCTGTCATTTGAGTTCAATCGCACAAGTGGGGAGCTTGTTCAAGATGAATATGAAATAAATTTTTCATTGTATGAGGAACAAGAAGTGAACTTCATGTCAAAAAGTAGGTACGAATTATATGAAGGAAATGTATTAGACTTCATGTCTGGCCTAGATCTCTCAAATAATCAGTTCACAGGTGAAATCCCTTTACAAATTGGATATCTAAACACTATCCATACATTAAATTTGTCAAACAACTATTTGGCAGGGTCTATTCCAGAAACTTTTTCTGAGCTTACACACATAGAGAGTTTAGATCTTTCATGGAATAAATTGACAGGTCATATTCCTTCTCAACTTACACAGTTGTATTATCTGTCTGTTTTTTCTGTGGCTCACAATAATTTATCTGGTAAGACACTTGACATGAAAAATCAATTTTCAACTTTTGACGTGAGTTGCTATGAAGGGAACCCTTTTCTTTGTGGTCCGCCACTACATAAAAGTTGTTCTTTGATTGATGAACCGGCAGGAAGAAACAAAGAACCCTATCATTCAGAAGAAGATGGCTTTCAAGACTCCTTCTTATGGAGTTTTGGAGGAGCATTTGGGGTCTCCTTTCTTGGTGTCATTATCTTCATGTATCTTAACCCGTACTTTACTATGCCTTGCATGTGAATTCGAAAATTTTTTAAAGATTATCTGTAAGTGTAGAAGTAAGAGAAAACCTGTTTTGTTCATGACATTCTGTTGAATTCTAGCATTACATTTTCGGATTATATTCAGCCTGGTTCTAGTCATGCTTTACGTTGTAATATATATATGTGTGTGTGTGTGTGTGTGAGAGAAGTGAGATGTCACACCTCACTTATCACCTCTTAATACCTCATTAGAGACCATTATTGAACTACTTAACTATGTTCCATACTTAGAATTGGTCAAAGCAACAAAATTTGAAAAAACTTACCAAGACTACTATTCACTTAGCAAATTTTCAGATTTTTTTTTGGCCAACTTTGAAAATTCATAACTAATTCTAAAAAAATCGAAATTGAGTGGTTCAAGTCTCTGAATAAATCTTATTGAATTTCCTATAGGGAAAAAATATCAATTTGTCCAAATTATGGACCAATTAATACAGTTTAATTCGTAAAAATCCACTGTTCATATGATCATTTTTCAAATTTTTCCCCTAAATTTGGAAAACCATAACTTTCTGCATACGCATCCAATTGTAGAAAACTTTGGATCATTTTAAACCTTGGGATGTATAGTATTTTCTGGAAAATGTCAAACTATTTGGACTTCATTTGTCCTATTTTATCGTTACCTTAACTTTAGCCTTTGTTAAGGGCCTTGGACCCTTTTAAAGCTAATTGCATGCTCACTCTTCTCTCTTTAATACATATAATACTTTCACACGATAAACTAGCATGCTTGGCCTATTTACACAGCACATACATCATGCTTCATAGTGCATAAGTTTAACATACAATTTTTCTAAAATCCATGAAAACAATATGAAACCACATCCAACTTGATTAAGCATTCTCTTGCATTTGAAAATCACCCACCTTTACTCTTGTGGTTCCTTGCCTTTGCTCTTGGAACTTTGTCCTATAAGATGTTATTATGGGAGGGTGAGATTTTTATGAAATCTTCATAGCAAAATTACTATTAATGACATTAATATGCATAATTGTCACATATATCAATCAAGTCAAGCATGCATGCATGTGAAATGCTATCACTTAAAATGGAATTTGCACATAGTATGACATGTCATAACTACCAATACATATCACATTTTCTAGCACATAAACATGGCAAAATTCATCGATAACAACTATAAACAATATTAATGCAAAAGATAGTAATCTTACTACCTCAATTGTCCACTTTTCAAGTATGTTTCCCAAGTGGTTTCACAACTTCCCTCTTGTATCTTGAGCTCTTCCTTGTGCAAATAACATTCCTACACATAATATGATGCATTGGACATCAACATTAAGCCATTTCCAATGTATTATAACAACTAAAAGTCCATAAAATTCAATCTTAGCAATTTCAATCCTTAAACTTTCAAATTTTCCAATTTTGATTCTAATGCTTCCAAATTTGTTTTCTCACTTCTACCCTACACAATTTTGCCTTCTAAATCCATTGGAAGCATCAAAA
>QFDD01003204.1:0-19729 GCA_006871305.1 Vachellia collinsii | reverse complement strand
CTTTATAATTGGTCGTATACCATATCAAACACGACTCAGGAACTTATCTTCCAGCTTGTTAATTAGTTGGTCTCGTAAAATTGTATAATCTTACCACATGTAATAATTAGAGCCAAAAAAAAAAAATGGGAGCACAACTCTTAATTGCTTGTTAGCAAAAATCTAAATACGCTTCTCAATAATGATAATTGCTTTTTTTGGGGCCAGCAATAATAATTGACTGTTTATCTCTATAATGTAAAGTAACAACCACTTGTCATTTGTTGACCACCATGCCATTTCGGTCACTGTTATAATCCTTAATCAATTGTATGGGGAAAGTTAATTTAGTCCCAAATACTCCTCTGACTTTGCTTATAAATCAGTTTTAACATATTTTATACAGATTAAAAAAATCTTAAACTGCATTAATTTTATTTTAAAATTCAACATTTTTTTCAATTTTATTTTTATCTCATCACATTATGCCTCATGAACAAAGGGTCAACATAAATATGAATGAAACATGAAATTATATATTCATATAAAAATATAATGATATAACGTGTGTGTGTGTAACCAAAAAATTCATTCGCTCTTTATTTTATAAATATGATCAGAGATGTATAAGTCACTTTGAAAGTTATTAATGATCATTTTTAATTTTACCCCTATTTGATTAATGTTGGAAAAAAAGGAGATGTACATAGGAGTATAAGTCACTTTGAAGCTTATGAAAATGATTTGTAAATATAGACAGAAAAATTTTAAGAAGGACAAATTTAGGAAATGTTACCAATTTAAGACATATTAAATAACTTAATATTCATTTTTTAGCCTGTGGGAATGAGGCACGGATGATTTGTATTAAGGATCATAATCACTTTTTTGTTGAGAGTTGATAAAAATGTTAACTTTATCTATTTTATTGGGCACATTGTGATACATTTCTAGAATTTTAAGTAAATTTAAAATTACGTTGAGTGTGTGTGTGTGTGTGTGTCACAATCACATGTTATTAATTAGTATTACTTACTAATATAAATTTTAGTTATATATTATGAATCTTTAAATAAGAGAGTCTTTATTAACGTCATTTTTTAAATTTATAAGACTCTAATTCTTCCGGCCATACACAACCATAATTATTAATTACATTATATATTTTTATAAAGAACATTATTATGTGATCATTCGTTTTCATTGACCATATATGAGATGAGAACCATTAGTTGGTTTGGATATTAAAACATAAGGAATTGGTCATGAGGTCCTTCCGTAGTTTCTGTACGACTCCAACTAAAAATCAAGTACTACGTGATATTTGCTTTTATTTATGTTATTTTATTATATATATATATAACATAATTAAATTCCGAGTTGACCAGATCTTATATATATAATATATCCAATTTCCAGGCTAGAAGGTTCTAATGCCGATGACTTGGCATCACTGACTTAAAAATTAGATCAAAAGATTATTCAATTGGTCGTGATCATAATTTGGATTAACTTTAAATTTTGATCGAGTAAACTATATATTATATAGGTCAAGTAGATCAGTAATTATTTTTTTAAAAAAGGTCATTTCAGTATTAAATCAATAAAAGATTAATGTGTTGTTTTAAAAATTTAATAACCTTTTATTTTGTGAACTTATTTAGCTGACATCTTGTTCAATTGCAATTATATATATTATTGAACTGTGAGCTATTTCTAATTTAACCTTTAAAGAAAATAAAGAAAGCATATATGAAGCACTATAATATTCAAAACGATTACATCTTGTCGTTATATAGGTTTGAATTTTGACATATAAAAGAATCGACAACTTGTGGTTATTTTTTCCTTTTTTGAAAAATACATCAAGCAATGGGAAGTCAAGTAAAATTTAAGAAACGCGTTGTATTTAATTCTGCTGAAGAAGATTTTTCTCAACAGGAAAAAAATAATTAAACTTATATGTTTTATGGATGAAGCAACGTACTAATTAAAAGTCAAGGGCCATTTGTATGTATAAATTCAAATGTTCAAGAATGTCTCGAAAGATTTTGAAGGTTAAACTGTTTAAAAAAAGTCCACGGATGATTTAAAGTTCAAAGAAAATACTGGTCAACCTTAAACTAAATTCAACGATAAGCCATTTTTAAGAAAATACTACACCAAGGTCCCATATAATGGAACTGGAATTCAATTTTTACAAGTCTAATTTATAGATTGTGCAGGTTTGAATGTGAACAGAAATTGTAAATTTTAACTTATGAATGGCATTATAGTTTCGATATATTAAGAGCATCTCGCTGGAAATTCCGCCAATTAATTAAGCACAACCATTAAAGTTGCTTAGTGAGCTAAACCCTGAATTAAGTAAGAAGAGATTATAATACTAGATGCACGATTGGAAGTTATGAACTTATATATATATCGTATCGATGAAGCTCTAAACTAAATATCCTTGTAATACTATATACTCGTTCGTGGGAGTCAACTCACTATTTTTAATCCAAATGAATTTGCATAGCCATTAATTTTTTAAATAAAACGGAACATCACCAACCGGGGTCGGACCTTTTCCACTCTCTCAATACAATTATAGCTTCAGATCATGTGTCTAGAAAAGTGAATACATAACAGCTTCCACTCTCTCTCGGTGCGATTAGGAACCTTATCATATGAGATTGGGTTGTCACTTTGAATCATGTCCCAGAAAAGGTGAAGACCTACGTATTAGCCTCACCATATGAGAAGTGAATAACCTGTCTCAACTAACTCGTTTACTGAGCTAACCATGATCACTTCCACATTATAATCTTAATTAGCCCTCGTGTATGATGTAGAAACGTGCGGTTCCTTCTTCTTCTTCTTCTTGTTTTCAAGTTAATCAACGGCATGATATCACAGGTACGACCAGACTCATGATCGTTATGTTACAGAACAGCTTGCACCACAAGGCCGATGGTTAAACTGATTGCTGGATCTCTGATGTGACTTAATTCAAGCTTACTTTACACGGTGCTTGTTGTTGCCTTGCTGTTAAAAAAAAAAATTAAAAAGAAAGAGAGAGCGAGAGAGAAAAAGTCAGAAAGAAGTGCGTTGATGGATGATGGTTTGAAGGGGGAGGAAGCACATGAAACGTAGTTATCAGGCCATCATTGTCCTTTGAATCTTTGCCAATTCTACACTCAGCTTCCCATCCTCTCTCTTCTTATGCCTCTCGTCCTCATATTTTTTTTTTCTTTAACTTCAATTAAAAAATGGGCGTACATGTCCTTCTCTGTTTCTGTGTTCCTTTTGTTTGATTATTGTTGTTGTTATCCCCTTTTTCCCTTTCAGAAAAAAATATGATTTGTGCAGTTTAATCAATTTGTCGGTTTGTTGAATAAATAATCAATTGCTGTTGCCTAAATCTAGGAAACTGTAAAGTGAGATTCTTCATGCGTTGTTCCTGTTTCCTAAAATAGCCTCTCGGATTGAAAACCAAACATGTATAGAAAATTATGGATGCAATCAGTTAAACCATACCTGAAATTTAAGAATTTACCCATTATATATCCCTCTATTTTACTGGTGACATAAATTAGTATGTAAACTGAAGGTAAAATTTCGGACACCTATATAAACTATAATTTATCTACATTCGATGTGTAAATGAATGGAGAAAGGTGTGGAGTAATTTAATTGGAAACACATGAACGAAAGAATGGAACATGTTGAGATTTTTTTTTTTTTTTTTACAGAAAGGAAAGCAGAGTGGGATCCCAGGGTGGAGGTAATGTCCAAAAGTCAAAAGACAAAACATCGCATGAAAGAGGGAGAGGGGGAAGGGACACGCGCCACGGGAGCGTGTGGGACCGATGAAAAGTCCTCTCTTCCTCTTCACATCAATGAACATGGAGCGAGAGAAGCGACCTCATCAACAGAAACACCAATTCAAACCCTCAGACTCTGTCAGAGTTTCACTGTCACGCGCCCTCTCTCTTTCTCCCTTTCTCTTCCCATATCGGCCAAAGCTTTGCTTTTTCTTCTATATTAATATTGAACATGTAATTTATACCATTATCTTATTATTAATACAAATGGCCAGTTAATAGGTGACTTTGGTGGTTATAATCGTCAACTAATCAATTTTTTTTTTTTTTTTGGCTTTTTAAGAAAAGGGGAGGCAAGAAGAAGAGAAGAGCACAAAAACGTGAGGAGATAAGAGGAGGCAATGGAGCATGACTCTCAAATGCGTGCACGGGAAGTGTGAAAGAGTTAAAGTGAGAGTGATATTCTCAGAAACTTCACCATTCACTAATCACTAGCGACTCTGATGGAATGGAATTGCAGACTCCAGAGATGCCGTCCACTCTAACCACCCGCTTGACCTTTCTCGCTTTCCCACCACCACACCAATCAAACGACGTCGCTCCATGCCTTCCACCTCTCATCATCATCTCCCCAATTATTTGCTTTCCTTTCCTTCCTCCTTCTTGTCCTCCCTACACCACCCCCTCGGGAAGCGATCCCCACCTTTTCCCTTCAACCCCACACTCATAAACTAATAGGTTGGGATTTTTCTGCAATTCTTCATAAATTCTGTGTTCCTCACCGAAATTTGTCCCCACTTTGATTCTCTCCCTCCTCCCCCTGCTTTTCTTTTTCTTTTTCTTGCTCGTTTATGATTTCTGAGAAAATTCTACGGTGCCCAGAAAAAGATAGAAGAAGCAGAAGCAGGGACAGCACAGCAAAAGCAAAAGCAGAAAAGAGCTCTCCCTCCCTCTCCCTCTCTCTTTCCCAATCTCTTATTCTGCATCTTTTCTGAACGAAAGCTCCTGTTAACGGCACCCCACCAGTACCACACTACCTCCGCCCCTTCGTTTTCTAACGTTGTTACTTCCGAGAAGCCGAGCCCTCTCTTTTGAGGAAGAAGAAAAAAAACACTCTTTTCTCATTTCTCTTGTACTCTGAAAGTCCTACCTTGGAGGCTTCTCCTTCTTCCTTGTTCGATGGTCATGGTGTTTAAATAGCCCTCTGTTTCCGTTGTTCATGTACAATGTCGGCATCGGCGAAGGTTCGGCTGGTTCGCTGTCCCAAGTGCGATAATCTCCTTCCCGAGCTTGCTGATTACTCTGTTTATCAATGTGGTGGCTGTGGTGCCGTTCTTCGAGGTACCCTTTCTTCTTCTTCTTCTTCTTGTGCATGCCATGTGTTCTTTTGGCTTCAAAAACTTTTCAGGGTGGATTTAATTAAAGGAAAAATAATGCGTTTTTTTTTTAATTTTCTAGCATCATGGTTAATCAGATACTTCTTCCCCAACATGTGGGCTTTTGTATGTTCAACGACTAGAAATAAATCAGTTGCTGCTTCTTTCTATTTCCACTGCGTGTTTTTATATTTTTGGCTTCCCCAATTTGCACATGAGTTGCCTTTTTTATTATAGCTTCGTGATTAGGAAGATATTTCGTACACGTTATATTGACTTTTTATACATTCGATTCGTAGAAGGTAAATCAGCCAGGATGATTTTCTAATCTGAGAACTAAAACATGTAAAGGGATTGGATATTCGGTTGTCTCATTGTAGTTTTTTTGTTTATTTATCTGCAGCTAAACATAAAGGTAATGAAAGTGGTAGCTTGTCTGAGAAATCTGATGAGGGAAAGATTGTAGGAGGAGAATCTGCTAAATCAGAAAATTCTTCAGATATTGATGTTAAGTCCAATAGTGACCCACCTAGGCATATTAATCCAAAGGATTCAGACAAGGAGAATAATAATGGACACGAGAGATTATTGAGCCAATCCAAGGGTTTCATTGAGAAAGGAGACTTGGACAATGGTCTTGACATGAACAGGAGAAAAGATGAAGCAGGAAAAGCAATAGGAACAGAACAACAAGAAGAATCTAAGTCTCATAACAAGGATTCTGAAACCCAGTCCAAATTTTCTGGGAGAATGTCTGATCGGCAAGATGGGGAGAGATGGGGAAATGAGGGATTTTGGAGAAAGCTGAGAGCTGATGTTGAAGGAGTGAGATTCTCCACTTCAAACTATCCAGACGAGGGCACTTCAAGCAACAACTATTCCAGTTTCTCCTATGGGGAACAATGGAGGAATCACAAGGACATAAACGCCATGGACACGGTTCAGCATCTTGAGCAAGACCGAGCCGAGCTTCTCAGGAAACTGGATGAGCTCAAGGATCAGCTTACTCAGTCTTGTGAAGTTTCTAACAACCCAAAAGAGAAGGTTGGTGTAGATGGAAATGGAAGGATGGTTCCTCCAGATCCTTATGGTGGCTCTGATACTTGGTTTCCTGATGCTGCTTCTGGGTTAAACAGAATATCAAGGCAATTTCCCAGACCTGATAAACACAACACCTCAGGCCCTTCGTATTTCAACTACCATCATGATCCATTTGCTTATGCAAGCAACCAAGACAGGATGGGCATGCCCAGCTTCCATGCTTCTTCAATGCATA
The DNA here is from genome assembly GCA_006871305.1 of Vachellia collinsii. Lineage (NCBI taxonomy): Eukaryota > Viridiplantae > Streptophyta > Magnoliopsida > Fabales > Fabaceae > Vachellia > Vachellia collinsii. Next base: position 13,289 of record QFDD01003204.1, on the reverse strand, counting down.
ACCCGAATCATATTTATGGATATGGGGATCCTTATGCGTCTCAAATGCTCAGAAGAGGTCCACATAATTTATCACATCAGTTCCCACAACCACCATTGCATCCTCCTCACTTCCCCAAACGTTTTGTGGATTCGAGTCCTGATTCATATGATCCATATATGCATAACACATTGCTTCACCCGCCTTCTTGCTCCTGTTTTCATTGCTATGAGAACAAACGAAGAGCTTCAATGCCAGTGCCACCTGCTGCGTATACCAACAGCAGATACCCTGATAACATGAATGATCCTATGTTGTACCGTCATGAGATCCTAGGTACATATGGTCCACATGCTCATAATTCCAGATCCACCATTCCTCCGGTGAGTTTCCATGAGGCACAATCACAATCAAGATGGGCTAGCGATTTAAACCCTGAAATGGTTGGTGGGTTTCCCCGAAGCCGACCTCGAAAAGTAATGTTAGCTACTGGTAGTCGGCATTGCCATCCTATAGCTGGTGGTTCTCCATTCATCACATGTAATATTTGCTTTGAGCTTCTGCAGCTGCCTAAGAAACTGCTGATGAAAAATCATCAGCAGAAAGTGCAATGTGGAGCATGCTCCTCTGAAATCAGCTTTGCCGTCATCAATAAGAAACTAGTTCTTTCACCTCATTCAGAAATGAAAGAGATCCCTCCTAGGGTTGATGATAGCATGAATGTGGTTGCAAGTAACCGTGTGTCACATTCTCATCATGGTGCTAACTTCTCATCTGATGATTATTCTGGTTATGATTTCCACTCGGTAGATAGAGAACCTGTTTCTTCTTTGCCTGCAGACCCGAACTCCAACTCTAGCAAGCCTCAAGACATGCGCAGTTATCATTCTTCTACCTCGAGTACCTCTGAAGACGAAAATAGTCCTGAGGCTGTGATTGCTCCAAGAGAGTTCGCCAAGTCCATTCAGCAGCCAACTAAAACCTCATTGTCTCCGCCTCTTGCCGGCTCACCTCTTCAAGAGTATTTTGATTATTCCAACAACAATAATAATATTCATGCTGTCAACCGGTTTGGAAAAGGAAACCGAAGTAGTCGCTCAGAACAGGAGAGGGTGAAATCAGACAAGACTACATTGCGACAAAACTCTTTGAAAGACGCAGCAGCTGTGACTGAGATGGACGTTCATGATTATTCCAACACCGGGGTGTCCCAAGACTCCGGTGATGCAAGCCAAGAGCATGATCATTCAAGATCCAGGAAGGGAGGTGACTCATTTTTCACAAATATCAAGAAAAGCCTCCGGGATTTCTCCAAATCTAATCAAACAGATAACCGTGGTAGGTGCAATGTTACTGTAAATGGGCACCCTCTACCTGATCGAGTGATTAAGAAGGCCGAAAAGGTTGCTGGACCGATCCAGCCTGGAAATTATTGGTTAGTATCATTTACTTGCAACATCCATTCATTCATTTGTTTACGTAAAATCTGATCATCAAAATTAGAATTCACAAGTCTTGTAACCTTGTTCTTGACATGGTAGATATTTCATACAGATTGCTTATACAGTGCACTAATTTCTCCGCCTTTATGCAATGGTTTCATTAGGTACGATATCCATGCTGGATTTTGGGGTGTTATGGGCGGTCCTTGTCTTGGAATAATTATGGTAAGTTCTACTATTCTGTCACACTCAAGAATTCGGATTCCATAGAGTTTTTTGTTGAAAATTTATTGTAGATTTCAGACTTCAGAGTGATAAAAGAGAAAAAACAGAAATAAGTAGGCCGCATATACTCTGAAAAATGCTATGATCGACATTCCACTGGTATTTGGTTGTACGCTTATGTTTGGAACAAGATAAATTGAATATATGGAATTCTGTTGCAGCCATCAATTGAAGAGTTCAACTATCCCATGCCGGAAAATTGTGCCGGTGGAACAACTGGTGTTTTCGTCAATGGTAGGGAGCTTCACCAGAAAGACTTGGATTTGCTTGCTAGTAGAGGACTTCCACTGGAAAGGGATCGATCTTACATCGTGGACATTTCTGGGAGAGTCCATGATGAAGACACCGGTGGAGAGCTAGACAGCCTTGGCAAACTTGCACCAACGTAAGTATATACAAATCTAATGTTTTTCTTCCTCTTGCGTTTCCAGTGATTCTGTTCACTAGATAATTTGTTCATCCTTCATAATTTGACAGAGTGGAGAAAGTGAAGCATGGATTTGGCATGAAAATGCCCAGAGCTGCTACTGCGTAATCCAAGTGCAGGAGCAAATATTTGATTTAAAATGTTGATGGAGGAATATTTTTTCCTTCCATGTTTGTACTGGCTTGTGGAAACAATGTGGGAAAGAATTGTTGCATTAGCTTTATTTGAGATGACCGTGCATGCATGGCTTGCTCCTAGAACAGAGATGTAAAATGTGTAAATTTATCTTCCAAGAAGGGGAGAAAAGAAACAACTTATTTGGAAGTTTTGATGTTGATTTTATGGGATAGCGGAACAACATTTGTGTAATTGTGACTGTAATTTGATATATATATGTTGAAAAATTGTAAATCAATTTGATCATCATTTTGTGTAGTGTTGTATATATATATATTTAGAGAGAGAGAGAGAGAGCTCATGTGCTCTGAGATAAAGTACGTCTAATTGAGAATAGTTTAGAAAGATCAATGAAAACTAAAATAAATTATTTGACAAAATTTATATTTATTGTTTTTTTAAACTAATTTATTTAATTTATAAATTGATATATAATCTAATGATGTACGTAAATATTTTAAAGATCATGTAATGTATGATATTATTAAGTAATTTATTTAATTTTTTTAATCTATCTAAATTAATCAATTATATCTTATTTCAAGGGGGGGATAACATTGAAATTTTTCTTTCTTTTTTAAGTTTACTTTCCATTTAATGTTATATTTTTTTAAGTCTTAATGATTTCCATTAAATTTTCTGTAAAATAATTATGCTTTGAAATTTAGAATATGATACATATTTAAGGACAATGAAAATTCAAATTAGGAGAAGTAAACAAGGATAAAAGAGATAATTTTTTTTGAATAAAAAATTGTTGGGATAATATTCATGAATTGTTCAAAAAATGACTCATGTATTTGAATATTCAGAATCTAATGTTAAATTTAATAGAATGAATTAATACCTCATAACGTGGTAAACTAATATTTCAATAACGACCGTAATTGAAGAATATACACGTTTAGAAACAATATCCATGCTACCACGTGGGATTGATTTGATATTGCCCAAAGTTGACGAGAAATAAAATAAAATAACTGTATCACCCCAAAAAATTAAGAAAAAAAAAAACTGCCTTGCATAGTTTACTTCTACACGATCCATCCCGGTGATCCCACCCCCACATTTATTCTTCATTCTCTCTGCTCAGGAGAGATCCCAGTGATCCCACATTTGGGTTCTTGGCCTTTTAGCTTAACAATATTTTTTTAACAATTAAGTAGTAATGAGAAATGCTATATATAGTAATCTGTTAGTGATCACAGTATCACACTTGTTCATGTTCGTACATATGAGATTACAACATTATGTACTATTTATTTATTGATGTATGATGTTATAAAACTATATCAACATATACCACAAACTTGCTGAAAAATTACAATTATGGTTATCACAATTAGCAAGAGAAAAAAAAAAAAAAGATAGAACCTTTTCCTATCGCCTCTATTTTCTGCAGTTGTTCCTTCTCTGGATTTTTTTTTTTTCCTGGATGAGATTGAGATGGTGAAGGGAATGAAGTCTGATTTGAACCCGATTTCGATTTCGATTCAAAAACAGAATCAAGTGTTGGTTAAGTTGGTTGTTTCGCTTCTCCTGCTGGGTCTTGCTTTTCGTCTTCTCGTTTCTGATTCTATTTCATCATTATCATTATCTTCAGTGGTACACACGCCTCCTTTCGTCTCCAAGCCAGAAACAGAGTCCCCTGTAAATGAGGGCCAATCAGCTGATAATGGTAATCAAATTTTTTTGAGATTTTTTTTTTTTTGGGTTAATGGTTTGTTCATGGATGACATGCATGAATAGTAAATAATCCCATCTCTCACTTTCAACAATGATCATGGAATATATAATTAATTTGCCTCATTTCTTGCTGTTCATATTTGGGATTTTAGGAACTGATTTTGTTTTCTCCATTGGATTTCCAAATATGCATGGAGATGCGAATCTAATTAATGCATCTTATTTATTACCATTTTCTAATTCTGAACTTTGGCGTGCCTGAAATTATGCAATGTGATTGTTCTCCAGCCATATCATTTTCAGTAACTACTTCCTCACAGCATACTCAATGTTTGTAATTTTGACGACACAAATTTATTTGTATGTTTGATTCTGCATTCAATAAAAAACTGTAGCTTTGATCCTTGTAGGTTTGTTTGAGGGTTGGAAAAACATCTTTGTGTAAATAAAGATGAAACTTTTTTCATATATTTAACTTATAAATCTCAAATCACGTTGAAAAAGTAGTTTCTACCGTTACTCTATACAAATATTGAATCACGAACACACTCACAACTTTTCCAATTATGGCGTTGCACTCATTAGCAGGATCAAATGGTTTTTCAAACCCACTATCCAAAATAGATTCGATTCCTCCATCATGTCCATACATTCCAGATAGCAACCCCACAATACCAAATCCCAATTTGAATTTATCTCTCTTCACATTTCTTTTTTGTGACTGAGTGTTGGGGAAACCAATGATTTTTTTAAAAAATATTTTTATATAAATCAAGATAAAACTCATCATACATATTTACCTGGAATTCTGTAAAAATCAATTAAAGTTGGCTATTATTCCAAATGATTTTTGCAAACTAAAGTTGGGTTAAAAATCAATTACTATATGTATAAAAAAAAAGTCAATTACTGTAACGTGATTCACATTTAAAATATTCAAATCTAAAAAGAAATTAAAAGCAAAAAGAAAAAAGGTTGCTTCAACTTTTAAGTTACTTTTATCAAAAAAGTCATTTTCTGCACAAGCTATCCCAAATACATGTCAAGGGCTTCAACTGGCGTTCTTCTTCTTGTATTCTGCTCTCCACAATTCTAATTCAAACTTGTAAAGTCTAAACCCTGTAAAGCTAGTGTAGAATTTGAAAAAATGGTAACTAAAATCTTTACAATCAAGAACTTTAAAGAATTGAACTGCTCAAACCTTTGCAATCTCTGGTCAGAATGATTTATCTCCTTTCATCTATTAAATCATTCCTCTTATTCCCCCTCTCTCTCAGACATTAACGTCCAAAGAAAATATTCTTGATATTTTATAAGTATCATTTGTTTCTTATTCTTCTTCTGCACAATATATAACTCCTGATATATATTCAAAACCATGTGAAATATTAACTTTATGTGTTGGTGAACTTAGAAGTTTCCTTTGATGCAGCAAGATGTGATGTCTTTGTGGGGGAGTGGATACCAAACCCATATGGTCCAGCCTACACAAATGAGAGCTGCCATGTGATTGAAGATCATCAAAACTGCATGAAAAATGGACGGCCTGATATGGATTATCTGTACTGGCGCTGGAGGCCACATGGTTGTGAATTGCCAAAGTTCAATCCACAGAGATTTCTTAATCTCATGAGGCATAAATCATGGGCCTTCATTGGTGATTCCATCTCTCGCAACCATGCCCAATCTATGCTCTGCATTCTCTCAAAGGTGTACTTTAGTCCTTACTCTGCTATTTTCTAGCCTTAGAAATTTCAGAGTATGAGTAATTACATGATCAAGTTTGAATTTTTTTCACTTGCCCTCCTTAGCAAGAGGATCCGCCACAAGCTTAGATTCTGAAACAAAGTCATAAGTTGACATCTTTTTCACAGATTGTACAATCTAAACACATTGATCATGGAGAATGGTTATAGCTGGCTTTTTTTTTTGGTGAAAAGAATGGTTATAGCTGTTCTGTAAAACTTGTTTTGTATTACAGTTCTCATGTCTCACCAACGTAGTTTCTCTGTTAGTTTAAGTAGGCCAACTCTTAAATTTTAAATGCGGAAGAATGAGTGTACTGTCATCGTTTGTAAATTGGGTTCTTTTTGCATTTATATATCCAAGGAGGGAATGATATGGATTTCACATTTCACCTTTATAACCTCTCTCTTGCTGCACTGTATTTTTACTTTTCTGCTATTATCAGTTAAAGTACTACAAAGCAGACCTTAAAGAATATTGAAACGATCCTAATCGTGAATGAACACCATGAGCAAGTGTATAATATTACTGATACATGGGAATTAGGAAGAGTTAGGGATAATATGATAGTTTGGGAATATACTCGATATATCTATAAATGGGGTGCTAGGAGATGTAATTGGTATCTAGTGAATGATATTACTACTTTCTAATAGTACTATTTGTTCTTGGTTTGAAAACTCTTCGTTACTGCACTGCGCTAACTCATGTTGATCCTTCAAGGTTGACTTGCTTCTGACACATTTTCATTCTCAGTTAAGTATTTAATTCATGCGTCATCAGTTATTTTGTCCGGCAGGTGGAATTAGCCGTCCAAGTCTACCATGACGAGGAATTCAAGAACAGGATATGGAGATTCCCTGCTCACAATCTCACAGTATCAGTGATTTGGGCTCCATTTCTAGTCAAAGCAGACATATTTGAGGACACTGATGGAGTTTCCTCTGCTGAAGCACAGCTCTACCTCGATGTCCTCGACGAAAAATGGATCGATAGATATCGGAGTTTCGATTATGTTGTGACTTCTGGTGGCAAGTGGTTTCTCAGAACTGCAGTGTACCATGAGAATGGTGCGGTCACAGGCTGCCATAACTGTGCCAACAAGAGCATAAAGGAGCTAGGATTTGAGTACGCATACCGACAAGCGCTACAAGTAGCTTTTGACTTCATCATAAACTCCAACCACAAGCCTATCGTAATCTTCAGAACCACCACACCAGATCACTTTGAGAATGCAGAATGGTACAATGGAGGGTACTGTAATAGAACAATGCCCTTCAAAGAGGATCAAATAGGCCTGGGAGACCTTGACATTATTCTAAGAAATATTGAGCTTAGAGAGTTTCAAAAGGCCAAGGCCAACCATGATGGTACAAGTTTGAACCTTTTGGATCTGACCGAGCTCTCGCTGTTGAGACCGGATGGTCATCCGGGGCCATACCGGCATTTTCAACCGTTTTCTAAGGACAGAAATGCAAAAGTTCAGAATGATTGCTTGCATTGGTGCTTGCCAGGTCCAATAGATTCATGGAATGATCTGGTAATGCAAATCGTTGCCAGTGGAAGAAGAAGGAGAAGATGATGATGATGATCTGATGATATGTTGCTTCTTTGTCAGCTGGGAAGTTTATAGGCAAATGCTGATAGGGAAGAAGAGATTGTAACTCTCTGCATTAAACTGTATATTGTGATCAAAGTCAAAGCTTGCAAATTGTATTACAGATTTTGTTTACAGAACAACAACACGAGAAATAACACTTCCACAGTTTTGTCTATCTTTAGGTTTTTTTCGGTTAGTTGTCGTTTTGGTCGTTCAGTTTCACTCAACTTTTTAACTCTTTACAGTCAAAAATATGCAATTGGACTTTTTATAATCGCTTGTTTCTTCCTGTCTTTGCACAAACATTTGTGTCGATCAGAATTAGACACTCTCATCATGATGATACGCCGAATCCACTAGATTTCCCAGTGAAAATAACAAAAAAATCAAGTCAAAAAAACCAAAATAACCATAAAAAAACGTCCCACTTCAATATCAGTTTATTATTATAAACACTACCGCTCTATCCTCTATCTAACCATGTTCAGCATTAATCTTGTACATGGTATGGATATTGGGGCCCAAAAAACCCTGTTTCCTGAGAGTGAATAGTGAGGCTCATCAAAATTTTTAGGATTAATGCAATTTTTGATTCATTAAATTTATTTGAATTTTGATTTGATTCCTTAAGTTTAAAATCAGTGGTAGTTTTGAATTTAAAAAATCAAAATGCACAATTTTAGAATATTGTTCTTTGAAAAATAAACATAAAGAATACATCATTTTTTAATCATAAAATATTAAAATGCCACTGTTTTATGTGGATGATTAAGGGAAATAAGACTTGAGAAGTTAAAGACTAGAGTTTGTTTGGGATTAGTTTTTAGAAAGTAATTTTACACAATTCAGTGTTAAGAGAAGTTTATCTCGACTTACGTAAAAGTAATTCTAGAAGAGTGAAACAAACTCTCTGTGTCTTTTCCATTGCCCAAACAGTTCCCACAGTGGTCATGTATACGACAATAGGATTTTTTTTTTTGTGACAACGATAATAGAATTGAATTGATTTTTTTAAGGGGAAAAAACAGTGTTTGTGTCTTTTCCATGAGACTTCTGAGTTCATCAAGTCAATTTTTGCTTTGGGCTTTTGCACAGTAGCTGCATGGATCCGACACACCACATTTGTATATTATTTTAGGAGCTGTTCAATCTAATTTAAAATAATTTATGGCTTATTAATTTTGTTAAAATTTTACTTTTGATTTTATAAATAAGTAGAATTAATAATAAAACAAAAATATTTTAAAACCATCAACTCATAACCAAAATGACGATCTAAATAAAACAGATGTAAAAGAAAAATAAATAATAAGATTTGAATTGTCCATATAGAATTTAGAAGGATGTCGAGTATATAAATCTTGATCAAATCCTACATGACAGATATAACACAAGTTTGAAAAACAAAAGGCCAAACATGTAATAAAACTCCCGAGGGGGAATAATAATAATAAAGGTCACCAAATTTGAAAATTATTCCAATTAATAATAGAGGTAACCAAATTTAAAAATTATTCCAATTCCATGGAATAAGCAGATACTTGCATGCATGCATTATTAATTAATTGAATGCATCCGAATTTGAATTTTAGCCTGGAATTATTGTTTTCTTGGGCCTCTCTGGATACTATACAGACTGATTTGATACTGATTAGACATATCTGCAATTACATGCACAAGGTAATTAAAAATGTATTAAAAATTAAAAATCAGCTCCAAAATACTCAGGAGTGAAACTAATGGAGGGACAGATCGGTTTGGTCCTCTCCATTTAAATTTGCCTTGGCCTAAAATAATGTTGTCTTTTTATTGTCTGGATCCGATATGGGCTAATCACGTTAATTAATGGGTAATTAATAAATGGGTTTTATTATGTATTGATCATGCATGGTTGGCACTCAAAAAAAGGTTAAAATAATCTTGTCGTTAATCAATTAGACAGTGACACTATATCTACTCCATCAATATGCCAATCTTAATTTTACCCTTTGTCGTCTCTTGAAATAATATCTCATCATAAAACATTACTACGTGTCTTCGCCGTTGTTAATATCCCTACAATTATTACTCACTTCAATCCTAAATATACGTATAAGTTACAACCTCCTTTTTATCTAATTTGTAAAATAATGTAAATAAATAGTTTAAGATGGTTATTTTCAATTAATAATATGTAAAGAATTTATGGCGTTTTACAAAGGTAATCATATCGTTTAATGGTTAACATTTAACGCATGAAGATACAAATGCAGATGTAAACAAGGATATTATGGGGGGGAAATTAATATATGAGACAAAAAAAAAATTGTACCTTATATTTTGGATCAAGTAAAAGGTAAAACTTTCAAATGAACTTTTTATTTATAACTGAAGGAAATAGTCTCGTATTTCTATTTCAATTGATGTTTCTCTGCATCATTCTTTCATCATAGTATGCATTTAAATAAGATTACTGTGTAGATTTTTTTTTTCTGGGTCCAGCCCTGCGTAGACTAATTCATGTAACTATCACACATATTTTTAAATCTTGAAAAATAATTAATGCAAGTAGATATCATTGTAACGTACACAAGTTACACCTTTTTTATGTTATAACTTCTAAATTTAGAATAACTTTATATTATAGTAGTATATAAAAATCATTACCGTGAGACTAGGTTAAAGATTTTGAATTTGGCTATATGTGATAAATCATCAATAAAAGAAAAGATAAAAAAATACGAACAATTTGGAATACAAGGGGTTTGATGTGAGACATGTTTATATCTACTTTTCAAAAAGGTTATGTGTATGCCCAAAAAATGAATTGGGCTAAACTAATCCAAAGTCTAATCGGAAAGATCAGTCCAAAGTCTAGTCGGCAAGATCAGTCCAAAGTCTAGTCGGCAAGATCAGTACAAGACACGATCCACCTAAGAGTCCCAACAATTAAGTTCCTAGGAAGCATGTGGAGCTACACCTAGAGCTCGTGTCCATCCCTAGCTCACCCCGAATGTCGAACCAAACAAGTAGAATCTGAAGATCCAGCAACCACAACCCCTAGATTATCGGGGATTATTAGACATAGCGAACTAGCGACTAAGACCAGCAACCAACTATTTATATTTGCCCTATTATCTTCTGTGAACATATTAAACACACTAAATACACAGTATTCACTTTGATCTCTCTTGCTTTTCTAGCCTCTGTTGTCAAGCTTGCTATACTCAAACACATCGCCATCAATACAATTCCTCTTTATTTTCTGTATTTATCTTGCGTTAACAGTAGTTGTCAATTTAATCTTTCCTAACATTGTTAGTGGCCCGAATTCATTCAACTCTTATTTAATTGTTATTCTTTATTGAAATTTGCTCAAACATTACATGAGGTTAATTATTAATGGATTGGGTTAATTTAAGAGCCACCAAAAACACAGTCAAGTTCAGAATTGCATAGGACCAATAAAATAAAAGTACTTAACAAAATGAGAAAAGGTTTCATACATATACATTATAATCTCTCTCTCTCTCTGTACACCCCCACACGCACAGAGGGATAGAGAGGGGGGATGATAATGGATGTGGGGCTGTAAAAAGGAAGGGAAATATCCTAAGGGGGGCTTTGAAGATTCCTACCTTGTGAACACTTTCCGAATAATTATCAAAGTACTATTATCTTGTGGGGTTTGTGTCACTTTACACCAGCCTGGGTGTCGCATTACACTAATCGAGAAATAAGAAAAGTAATACCAATTTAATTCTTTAATATAAAAATTAAATAATATGTTTACTTTAATTTTAAATATAAAATTTCAATCTATTTTATTTTTTAAATTTATAATTTTAGCTCAATATATCCATACTTAGTGCATATGTTAAGCATTTCTATGAAATACAATTTCAATATGCATGATTGGTAAAGGTATTTTAGAAAAACCAATGCATATTTATTATAAAAAATTAACTTGGATAGTAGTAATATTTATTAAGATTTTCAATTATTGTTTTAATCATCATGATTTTATTCTCATCCTTATCCTATTGCCTATATCACTCATCACGATTGGTTTCTTTTATTTACTATTTGTGAATGGATAGCAATATAATGCCAATCATGTCATTTGTCACACAAGGAAAAAAAACTAATAATGTATATATAATTTAAAAATAAATTAAAATGGGAACATATGGCAGTATATAGGTCTGAATTGTGATAATATTGGTGGGGAGAATGTAATGTTATGAATAATAATGAGAATGAGGGAAAAGAGAAGAGAAGGGAAGTAATGATGGGAAGAATCTAAAAACAGGAAGAAGGTTTGAGAAGGCGTAGGAAATGAAGGAGAGGGATCTGGATAAAGCTCAAGAGTAGATGGGGGATTGTGGAAGAAGAGGCATGACATAAGCCACACGTTCAAGTGACGTCATCAGGCCTGCATAAAATAAATAAATAATTTCTTAAAAAAAGCGTCTGTGTATTGCTTCTAGATACAATTACTCCTCTGTGTTCCCAGTCATCGAAATATATCCACACACTCTCACCTTCATATCTTAATTCAAAGCATCTTTTTCCAACCTAATATTCAAACCCATTTGTATGCCTCCCCACACAACTACCCACTTTTACTTCTCTCATCATCAATATGTCATGCACCCCACCTTCCTTTTTTTTTTTTTTTTCCCGAGCAGATCAAACACATATGACCTTCTACTCATATATATAAGTTTTTGTACCACTGAGCTACAAAGTCAATAATTAAATTTTCAACATTAACATTAATACACTATTCATAATTTATACTCTATTTACTATGCCTTATTACACAGCTTGTTGTTAATTACTTGCGTTCACCGAATACAAATAATTATTAAATTTCATTCAACAAATAATAAAGAGCTATAAATTCACCCATATGGCACCCTCTAACTGTTCACAACCCATTGTTCATGCTTTACCGAAACTAAACTGGAATTTTGGACAATGTTCATTACCACTCTTACGTGGTCAAATTATCATTCAATTGAAGAGTTGATCTTAGTTCTAAATATAATATTTATTTTTTATATTTCTCTATTTTTTCAAGTTGCTATTATTGTACTCCCATGACAATAATAATTAAGGAAAATTATTAGGGTGTGTCAGGAAAAACATATCATAACAGCTCATTTTTTCAATCTAATTGAATTAAGGATTAGAGGAGTTATTAATACTTGCTTTCTTTGTGAAACACTCCACAAAAAGATTCATTTTTTAGTGGAAGAAATTATCTTAGCCAAAATCGAAATACAAAATATACTGTCAAAGAAAGAACCCGGTGAGAAGTATTTGGGCAATTGTTTATTGGAGAAAAATGTATCCACCAAAATTACATGCACACTGATACACACGGACCAATCATTCAAAAGCCAACCCGCCACCACGAGCCCCACTTTTATATATATATATACACACCTCTCTTCTCTTTCTTCATTCTCGCACACAATTCTGCTATACTCATCTCATGGCTTCCATGGAACACTCCGATCAATCTCTTGTCGTAACAAAGCACCCTAATCCCAAGCCACCTGCGGTGGCCATGATTCCCAGCCCCGGCATGGGCCATCTCATTCCCATGATCGAGTTCGCTAAACGACTCGTCGTTCACGACCTCGCCGTCGCCTTCGTCATCCCCACCGACGGCCCTCCCTCTAAGCCCCAAAGAACCGTCCTCCACGGCCTTCCACCCTCCATCACTCACACCTTCCTTCCTCCTGTCTCCCTCTCCGACCTCCCCGACGACGGCGCCAAGATCGAAACAATCATCTCCCTCACCGTCGTCCGCTCCCTCCCATCTCTCCGCGACGCCTTTCGCTCTCTCTCTGCAACTCATCGCCTCACCGCCGTCGCCGTCGACCTCTTTGGCACCGACGCATTCGATGTCGCCCGAGAATTCGGCGCCTCTCCTTTCATCTTCTTCCCGTCTACC
>QFDD01003203.1:0-22751 GCA_006871305.1 Vachellia collinsii | reverse complement strand
TATTTCATGAAGTTTAAGGATTAATGTAAGTTTTATTGGCAAAAAAAAATGTAAGTTTTAAATTAATGATTAAAATTATAGAGATTGAATGAAGATTTAAATTACTACTTAAAACTATATCATTTAATTAGTTGCTCCAAATTAAAACTTAAGGCTTGGGCCATAACCAAAAAAAGCTAAAAGATTAATTTTTCCTGATTTTTTCCTTTATTTGGTGGAGACATTTAATAAGGAACATGACAAGATTCTGTATTACAAACTTATCGAAAGCAATTGAATTATTGAGATTTCCAGAGGTTTCTAACTAACTCCTGTAGAGAACTTGCAGATATATTTGGTTGCAGAGAACAGAGTGCTGGAGATTAAATTTGGGAGCCATGGAATGTCTGAGGCAGAGGCACAAGTTTTCTTTGGCCCAGAAACAAATCAACAACAAAAGGAGGAGGCAGTTGATGAAATCATTGGACTCTCTGTGAGCACTTTCAGTTCCACACTATTCCTCAATCTCAGGGATCGTGGACTCTTTGCGTACCAGTCCCATGGACGCTTACGTTGGAGTGTGGGACCTATGCTTAACCAGTCTGGCTACCTTCAAGGATGCCACAAAAATCTCACAAATTGTTATTTCACATCAGTCCCAGTGCTTGATCAATGTGAGGCTACTATATATGTAAGCCTTTTTTCCGTCATCCCTACTTTACTGCATTTTATGTATTGAATGGAGGATTTGGATCATTAAGCATGATAAGTACTTGTAATTAGTAACTGAAATAAGTGAGAGATAGATAAGAAAGATGAGTAAAAGGAAAAGTACATAGGTTGTGTTTGGAGTTGTGGTTGAAAAAGTGGCTTTTCGTTGGAACACTTGTTTGGATTAGTTTATTTCGAGTGTTTTACATAGTACAACGTAAGTATGTAAAAGAAATTTATCTTGAATTTCGTACATAAATGCTTTTAGATTGTTCGATTGCTATACAAAACAAGCACTTAATCTAACTTTTGCAGATTTAAGTTAGACTACAAGTGAGTTTGTGTAATATGATTTATACTTAGATTAGCTTTTGAAAAAGTTAGTTGAGTCTTACTCTTGAATACTAATTTTAGTTTGGCATTTAAATTAATTTTAGCTTTTATCAATCAGATGCTATAAGTGTATTTTCCCTTCTCTCTCCACTGGAATTCACATAACGTGACCCACTGCACCTTTTTTTTTTGGAATAATACCTGAATTCATTACAAGATAAGGGCTTACAACATACAATTTACTAACCTCCTTCATCATTGACCACTTCTAGCCCTAAATGTGGGGTTGATGAAAGATACAGTAGGTTTCGGTCATACTATGAGAGAATTTTGTTAGAAAGTCAGCACAATCTAAACCCTCTCGGGGTTTATGGTACAGATAGACCTGTCAATCTCTATGGAGAGACTTCCTGGTCTCATCAATGATATCCAAGAAGGGGTGATCTAACACACAACCCCTCACCTACTGCACCTTAAAAACATAAAAATGTAGCTTTTGACTCATCGTAGCTTTTCCATCAAAAGCACATTTGGTCTATCGTAAACCCAAACAACTTTCTTTTCTTCACCTGCTTTTTCCTTCTCCACTGCACGTTTGCCGTTGCAGAACACTGATCCAAAATCACAAAATCAGTCTCATGTACATTAAGGACCTGTTTGGGATGGCATTATAAAACCATATTCACGCAAATTGAGACAAAACCCATTTCACATATTGACAGAGACCATAAACTATGTTGGAAAAGTAACTTTCACTGCTAATTTAGATAGGCAATTATTCTCATTTTAGTGTCACTTTAACTCGAAAGAAGTCAGATTAATGGATGATCTTTAAAGAAATTATGTTTAGGTGGACTAGATATTTTTTAAAGTAATATACCTCATTGGGCGGAACTAGCCAGAAGAAGACTATTAGAGAAAGCAATGCTGGTTACAAAGCTATTCAGGGTTCCTCAAACTTTACCTGCGGGTATATTTTTAGTTACATTTAGTGTGTATAAAATTTCTAAACCAGCCCTATTGTGATTAGATGCATTGTAAGACAAAATTTTTCAGCTACAAGCCCACTATATATAACCATTCCTAACAAACTTGTATCTCTAGCAATGATGCAGAGGAGATATATATAAAACCCATGTGTGTTCTTAAGAGGTTTGAAGTGAATTTCTTGTTTCTGTGAAGCATTACAATGACTAACTGAATGTGTGATGCTTTTTTTTTTTTTTTGTTTCCTTCCCTCTTTTACTGATATGCTTTGCATTTCAGATCTCAAACACAGAAGGGGAGCTATATTGTTTGTCTGTTCGCAGCCGAAAATTTATGTGGATACAGGATTTTAGTTCATTAGATAAAATTTTCACAGTCACACCAGGAAACAACGGTCATCTTTATGTAACCGTTCCAGTGAAGGCTCTTGTGTTGGCCCTTGATGTCTTTACAGGTAATATCTTGTGGCAGAAGAACATTGGGCCATTGAGCAGAGCAGACAGTGCACCTGTGGTTGATTCTAATGGTAAGCCTTTTGCTTTCCCCCAATTTAAGAATCTGAGCAGCAGTATCAGTGAGGCTAATCTGTTGCTGTCATTTTACACTTCAAAGTCACTTGTAATGTCAATAATATGACTAATTAACTTCGTTAAGTTAGACCAAAACCAACATTAACAAGGTTTTTATGGTATAGAGTATAGAAGCATTTGGCACCTTGATATTGTTGAACAAGTCTCAACTAATAGACACTTGTCCATCTGCGCAGTCCATGCATGAGAAGCTTTCACTTGTCCACAATCTTCAATTTTCATTTTCTTTATTTCAATCTTCATTTGTTTGCTATCTTTTTCCTTTTTTTGTCCACAAGCTTCATATTTTTTTTCTTCTTTTGTTTTCTGCCCAAAATCAAATGGCTCTTGATACAGAATTTAGTAAATTTAATATATATTAGGTTTTTCTTTCTTTTAAAATGGTTTAAATCAATTTGATAGGACTTGCATAAAAGCTATATTACCTTCAATTCATCTATCACTTAGTCTATGTTATGTTCTAGCATTGCAGTCATCTGATAGATATGTTATGTTCTAGCACTGCAGTCATCTGATGATGTGTCTACGGAGCTAATGATTTATATATTTTCTGTCATAGGATGGGTATCTATTGGTTCATTGGATGGATTCTTATACTCATTTTCACCAACTGGCTCTCTTAAGAAATTCTCAAGAGTAAATGCAGAGAATGTTGTGATTCAAGTTGGTCCTATGCTTGATTGCTCTGGTTATGCAATCTATGTATCTCAGACACAAATGGAAGGAAAAATCAGCTACGGCATTGATGAAAGCACCCATGTTTCAGCAGTTCAACCTAAGGCTGCACTGTTCACTTTGTTGGTTCCCGCTAGTGGGTCGATTTTTTGGTCCGAAAGCTATCCATGTATGCATATTATTGTTTATTTCCTTGTCTATTTATCATGAATTGTTTTTTGGTAGCAGAAAGTTTATATAGCTTGGAGCCTATAACAATTCTTCAATGTTGACTGAATCAGGCCAGTTTTCATCTTTACTACAAAAGAGTGATGTGGGTCAATTTATAATCGATGAGGAGGTTCTTCTTGCTTTTTTTGCAGCCTCAAGTAAGAGTCCTATTCCTTTAAATATATGCTTTTGGGATAGTGCATATTATGAGAATCACTTGATACCTGTTTGGTGCAACACAAGCACACACACACACAAGTTCCAATGAAAATAGAGGAGTTTAAGGGAAAAGATGTAGAAACAGAGGAGGGGGAAGGAAAAGAGAACAGAATTTCAGGGCGAAATGAGAGAGAAATATATCCCCCATAAAACCCAAGGAATCACTAGGCTTAAAGCCTTCAACAATATTCATTGATCAAGTCGGCTTTCAACATACAAGATAGTCTCTATTTATAGACCAAGGCTTTTTTTTTTTGCAAAGAACCTTCCACCTAATGAAAATAATTAAAAATATCTTAATTTCCACCTACTCATTGAAAATAGTTAAAAAAAAATACCTGCAAAAATAAAATAAAATAAAGTCTTTTCCTAGCTAAAAGACCTATAAAATAATATAAAATATTTGACACTTGTAGTACACCAAAATGCTTTACTAAAACACTTAACCACGGAGGAAATCCGACTTGCATAGAAATAATAAACTTCAGATATTCCTCGTACCTATGTATTCTCATATTCTATGGTATATTTTTAATGCAGTATGCCAGTGTCCATTAAACTTAGTAATCATTTAGATCAGTAATTTGCTTGAATGCACTAATGTCTTTAGTATGATACTTGATGCAGAGACAGGCAACCCACTGCAATGCCGTACAATAGGTAACCATTTTTACTACTATAAATTGAACTGAAATATAGTTGTTGCATCGTATAAGTCATCTTTGATCTCTAAATGCCAGCTAAGTTTCACCTGAGAATTTCTCTTATCATGTTAGCTTTTATCATGACTACTTTTAAGTTGTGCATTTTATCGTTCTGGATGATGGAATGGCAACTACTTTGCTCAATATAACTTGCTTATTCCTGCAAGTTCCTTGTTTGGTGCCTAATGGACTTGAAATTGGAAGTTCAGTTTCAATAGATAATGCATTGGTGAGGAAACATCTTAGGAAAGGGCTTTGTGGAGATGCTCACACACACACACACACAACGTTGAAGTTTTATTTAAAAACAGGTGAAAAGCTTCTCAAGAAGGATGTTATGTGAACGTACCAACTAGGTGATTGCATCAATCTTCTAAATGCCAAGTATTGGAACCTTGAGTGGTATGTTTCCTTAGACGATAGCCTAAGAAAGCCAAATTTTCTGGAAGTATGAATTAGCCAAAACTCTTTAAACAAGCTGATTTGCATCTGGCATGTCTTCAAATTTATTCCTGCAGAATTTATGGCAACCTGAGGCATATTGGGAATAATCTTCATAATATATTTGGCATGTCTTCAACCTTATTTAATACCACTGAGTTTTAATGCCAATTTTTTCTAGTATCTACTGATATAATTTCAGCTGGATGGCATGGTTTGGTTTTCAAATATCTTGAATAATTTTCATCCCTTTACAGATCAGAAGCTTACCTCTAGCTGCTCTCAAGAAAAGAGCGAGCTTGTGAATATCTATACAGGTTAAGTTAAATTATGTAGAGCAACCAAATAAGACTTTAGTTGTTCAACACTTCAAAGAAAATTTATTTCCTGCAGGTAATGAAAGGGCAATAATCTTGTTTCTTTTCTTCGAGTCGGCTCTTTTGGCAACATTGGCTGGCATTGTGAGATTCTGCTGTATATTCTGGACAAAAAGGAAGATTCAAAATCAAGGCCTTGGTAGCTTTCTAGAAAAGCGAGTAATCTCAACATCCTTCTCGTTCTCTTTTTTCTTTATAGGCAAAATTTATGTGAAGTTAGCGTATACATTAGATCAAGCTCATAGATGAACTTCCAAGAACATATACACATTCTAATAATTAACAATAGTAAAATAACAATTTTGATCAGAAAACTTGGCATAATTGATATAAGCAACTTGGCATAAGTTTTGTTTCGTTACAACCATTACTTCTTTCTCCCCTTAGCGCCTCTCTTAAATCAACATCTGCAAAACCGGGCGTTATTTCAGCGCTCTCTTCAGCTCCAGAAGAAAGCATTTGACAAGAAGATTACTGAACTCGAGGAAAAGGCCTCAAAGGAAGAAGAAACAGGCGACGAAGTTTATGAAAAGATGAATGATATGGTACAAGAAAGGCAACTCATTGAAAGGAAACTCTCAACCACCTATAGTTTGGGAAGAGACAGGACTGAGACTAACTCACAATCCAAATCTCTTCTTCCTGTATACAAGAGAAAAGCTAAATTCTCCTCAGTTCAGGGTATATTCCTCATATATCTCTATATTGAGATGGTTTTCTGCGTTTAACTTTAAGCTTTTGAGCACTTAAATTTCACCAAAGCATGCTAATTAGGTTCATTTGTGTCAAAGGATATAATTGTGGAAATTGATCGATATATTTAATTGCATTTTAATTTGCTTAAGTGTCTTATCTTCTTCCTTTTTTCATTTATTCTTTTTATAAAAAAGAGCATATTTGGAAAAAAAAAACATAAATGTCTGAAATATTTATTGTTCTTAACTGATTTCTTGATAAACATAAATCATTTATTTTAACCTTATATTTTGTATGGTTTATTTTGCAGGTGAATTCCACGGACTCAGTGATACAACTTCTGGAGAAAGTAGCAGTGAGGAATATTCAGGCATCCATGAAGAAGGCATGGACTCATCTGTTCAAGCAAAGGGAAAGACACCTATGGAGGAGGATGACGAGGAGCCATCAAGTGATGAAGAGTCAGTAGGGAGAGAGTATATAAGTGTATCAGAGGCAAAATCAAGCCCTGCTAATAAGCTATATATTTCATCTCCTGATGAACAAGAGAGATTGAGAGTGATGTCTTTTGAAGAAGGTGAGAGAGGGATTGTTCAGAGAAGTGGTAGAAGCACATGGTTAAAGAGAAGAAAAACCTTATCCTCAAGTAACTAGAGACCTATTTTATTAAGTGATCTCCTTTAGCAGCAGTAATTGTTGTGATTATATGTATATGCTCAAAAACCTGATGTATGAAGAACTCATTGAAAAACTCTTGGAGAATTGTTCAATGCAAAAGTTATTATGGTCAAAATATTTTAATGATGTTGTTGCATTATATATACACTCCTTTTGTCTTATTATTAAATTTTTCATATGAATATACAATTTAACCTTTTATTTATTATTGTTTGACTTTGTTTTCATTAAGCATAAAGTATATTAATTAGAAATAAAATTGAAAAGTTGTTACATTTTAACTTATAGTTAATAAAATTTTTAAAGTTATTTTTGTATGTGTGTGTGTAGAACACTTGAAATTGTTGAGAGTTTGCAATTAAAAAGCCTTTTGATTTCTATCCTCAAAAATCTCAACTGAAAATCTCCTATTACAAAATTTATTACCCAAAGGCATCTTAATAATGTTTAAGGATTCAAGTAGAGTTGGGAAATAGGGCCGGCCCGGCCCATTAGGGCCGGCCCTATAGGGCCTAAACGGGCTGGCCCGTTTAGGCCCTAGTCCCCAAATTTCTGGTATTTCCTAGGGCCGGCCCGCGGGCCTAATACTTTTTTTTGTTTAAAATACAAATTTTAAATATCAATATAATTTCCTTACTACAAAACATACCAAATTATATCTAATTGTCTAAATAACTACATACATCACCAATTATAAATAGTATAAGTCTATGATATGAAAGTCTTAATAAGTTCACAAATCACACATTTCTTCATCAATCCTCAATACTATCATCTTCAATGTCAAAGACATTAGATTGAGCTTCACTACGACAAGGCTCTGCTTCAGCAAGATAAAAAATATCACGCTTTTCACTAAAATCATCATCATCATCATTTTCAGTCTCTGCAACAAATAATAAATTAAAATCATAAACTTCGAATAAGTTTATTATGTAAAATACATATAAATTAATAAATTACCTTTATATGAAAATCCATGCAACCAATTGCGAGTACAAATGAGTGCCTGAACATTAGCTGGAAGAATACAACTTCTATACTTTGTTAGAACACGAGCACCAACGCTAAAAGCTTCTTCACTAGCTACCGTAGTAATTGGAATGGTAAGAATATCAGCTGCCATCCTTGAAAGAATTGGAAATCGTTGATTGTTATTCTTCCACCAGTTCAAAACATCCAAATCTTTCCAATTATCAGGCTTCAATATAGGTTCTTCTAGATAAGTTTCAAGCTCAGACTTGTCCATAGATGCATGATCCATAACAGCATAAATATCTTGATAGTCCTGCATCATTATAAAACTTTCTTAGACAATCCCCCAGTCTATCATCAATCCCCCAGTCTATCAAGCAATCATACACTTTCTTAGACAACTCTGCTCCAGAATGTGGAGGTTCCATCTTGCAAAAAGCAAGTATCTTACTATTTAATGTCCACTTTTCATCTACAAAATGGGCGGTCAAACATACATATCCTTCAGAAGTCACAGCAGTCCAACAATCAGATGTCAAACATATTCTACCTATACTTCTTTTTAATTTTTGTTTCAAATTTTCCTTTTGTTGATAGTGGAATTTCATGATATCAGCCACAAGTGTTTTTCTAGTCATGAGCCTCACATCAGGATTTAATGTCATAAGTAGCTCTCTAATCCATTTATATTCAACAAATGAATAAGAAAGATCATGCTCAATTACAGCCATAATCATAATCTCCTTAACCCGCTTATGATCGAGTTTCCTAGACCTAATGTTACCTTCTTTATCCATCATCATCACCCCAATATCATGATATTTTTCTAAACCTTTGCAAGACTTAATATGATGACTTAAATGTGAAGTACCGTTAGTACCACCCGCTGCATATAGTGTTTGACAACCATTACATTTTGCTTTAGGTACCCCATCTACATCAACCCTCGCAAAATATTTCCAAACATTAGAGGTTAAGTTTCTAGGCCTTTTATACTTTGATTCATCACTCTCCAAATCAGATGTTTTACATGTAGGAGGTTTACCTATAAAAGCTAATGATTCACTAGAGGTAGAGGGTCCAGCTGCATCAACATTCACTTTGTCTTTTCCCTTTCGTGGATTAGACATCATATTCATGCTGCCATGGGGAAAAAAATTGATATATCATGTAATCATGTACCCATCCCAGAAGATAATCATGTACCTTTTATATATATCATGTAAATAAATTCCAAAGTAGAAAGTTCATGCACAGCAGCACAGCACAGGGACAGGGCAGAAGGAGGGTGACGCCGTGATCTGAGTGAGGCAAGAGCTGGAGCCTGGAGCTGGCGCCGTGATCTGAGTGACGCAAGAGCTGGAGCTGACGCTGTGATGAGAGAGGCCGAGATCTGAGTGAGGTAAGATGACCGACGGACGACGGTCCGACGCGAGCGAGGCCGAGAGCACTGGAGGACGAAGGGGAAGAAACCGAGGCCGAGATCTGAGTGAGGCAAGATGACCGACGATCCGACGCGAGCGAGGCCGAGAGCACTGGAGGACGGAGGGGAAGAAACCGAGGCAGAGAGCTCACGACGTGATCTGAGTGCCGCAGCCTGCGACGCTGCTGAAGCCTAAAGCCAGGTGAAGACAAGTGCGCGAGGTGAGGCAAAGCAGAGGCTCCGCCGACCGTGAGCGTGAACTCGTGAAGTGAAGCTTTGAGGGCAGCGTTCTGAAGTGAGGGGCTGAGGGCGTGATTCTGAGTGTCAGCTGTGAGGGTGTGTGAGTGTGAGTCAGCTAGGTTAGGCCAAATATTGTTTTTAAAAAATGAAATGAGGCAGCCCAGTTGACCAGCCCAATCCAAACAACTGGAAAAAAAAAAAAAATAGGAGGGCTTAAAAGGGCCGGCCCTTTTAAGCCCTCGGCCCATTAGGGCTGGCCCTTTTAGGCCCATTTCCTTCTGGGAGCTCAAAATCACAGGCCCGGCCCTCCAATTAATCGGGCTTAATCGGGCCGGCCCTACGGGCCCGGCCCGAATTCCCGGCTCTAGATTCAAGTGCAATATAACTTTGATTAGTAATGCAACTCTCCTTCAATTGTGTGTATTATTAATTATGTGCAAAATGAAAGAAAAACATTTCATATAGTTGAAGACATGTTGCACACAAGAAGAGTTGCACGTGCTTCAAAACTTAGGTCTTTAGATACTTTTGAGCAATAAATTTTACAATGAGAAATTTTTTTAACACTTTTCCCAATCTCAATCCGATTGAAATTCAACTATTTTTATTGTCAAAAAGGTACATAACATCATGTAACACGTCTAAATCCGTTGTCCTGTGTTTTTTCTTAATTCTATTACCAGGTATTTAAGAAAATGATTAGTCTGATTCTTAAGAGTATTGATCCATAATGGAGGCACCTCACTACCTCCAAATAATTATCATGAATGCATACATATAAGTCAAACAGGAGACTGTCATTTAAATTATAATAACTCATTGTGAATTAATACAAGGGTTTGGTGGTTTATCATGTCATACTTCTATTTTCTTCTTTTTTGATGAAATTCCAAAAACAAAAATCTCATGTAATTAATTCCTTCCATGTGATAAATATTTGACACATGACTAAAATTAAGCCAACCACTGCATTCATTGATTGCTATGAATCCATTCCTTGCTGCTCCAACTACCACACAGTGAACATATTTGTTATCAAATAAATTTGATTAAACAAAAAGTAAAGTTAGCAATTAATACAGAATTTTTAAAGAAGAAAAAAAAAGGTGGCTAAAAAGATAGAGTAAAAAAATTAAATTGGATTGAAAATCCATTCTCGCACATTTAAATCCCCTAACATCCACATCTAATGTTAAATGTTTCAAAATTCATTTTGACAATGCATGTACCAAGATTCTTCACGCCGCATGCATATCTCCTTTCAATCACTTGAATGTTGAATATTTCAAAGTTCATTTTGAAAATGCATGTACGAAGATTCCTCACCCGCATGCATATCTCCTGATAATAATCTTTTTTGTCAAATGCCAAAAAAAATCTGATCTAAAATATAAGGCACTTTCAATTGTTTCACTTAAAGTAAAGAGTAGTGATTAAATTATTAAATCACTTAAAGTAACTAGTTTAGATTGAAAGTTTTTTTAACTTTGTCCCTACCAAAATCTATCTTGCATATGTGGTCTCTTTCTCGATATCCAATGTTACCATTAATAAATAGCGATAAAATTAAAAAAAATAATAATTAATACTCCATTCGTTCCTTAATAAGTCTAACTTTAGAGTGCAAATTGAAATTATTTTTATCATTTGTATTATGGACCAATAATTTCTTATGAAAGGTGTCTTATATTTTGGAGTGAAGGGAGTATATATATCAATATTACTTCATCTTATCAATAGTATAAGATTCAATTGACTAATTTAAAGAGATTAAAGAAATTAAATAAATTACTTAATTATAATATATATTACAATATCTCTCTTAAATACTTATATGTATTATTGGATTATATATCAATTTATAAGTCAAACAAATTTGTTTGAAAAAAAATGATAAATATAAATATTTTAAATTAATTTATTTGACTTCTTTTATCTTTTTAAATTAGTCAACTAAATATTATATTATGTGGTATTAATAAACTTGTCTTGAAGTAGTATGAATCTGTCAAATAGGCACAAGAAGAACCTGGTGCCCAACAATCATCTTCCAACAAGAAGTACTTAATTGTTTGATATTTTAGTACATTTCAAATTCCAAATATATAAATCCTTTATAATATTGACATAACAATAAGACAAATTAGATCATCACGTGTAAATCGAGGCATTGACTAATCAATCAATTGAAAACCTTGCTGTTCCAAATCTAATTAAAAAAAATCAATCCAAACCAAAACTCTCTTGTTCCTTATAAATAATGTTATTGTTCCTTTCTTCATTAATAGATCATTGAAGCAACTTGAGTTCTGCAGGAAAAGCTCACACACACAAAAACTGCAATTTTCTCTATCCTCCATTATCGATCTCCTTCAACTACATATATAATCCTTTCAAGGTTTTAGCCATGCCAAGGACATCATTAATTTCTCATATTCCTATTCTTAATTCCCATGAAAATCGCCAATCCTCACTCTTCCCTGATGCTTCTTCTGAGATCATCTCAGATCCAGATCTGAACGATACAGATAAGATTAGTAGGATTAGCTAAGCTCTGGGCTTAGCACTGAAACTGGTTCCCTGTAAGCTTAGGGGTCGCATTTTGCAAGTTCCAACATCGTATTTTGCGAATTAGTAATATTAATTATGACGGTTCACCCTTTTCAGCAAAGTAATATGGTTGAACCTATTTGTATGCTCTTTTGCTCTTCTCATTTCTTCTTGTATTGAAAATATCTAATTAATAATGTTGTGCGTACATGATTATAATATTATTTTAGGCATTATTTGGTTGGGGGTTTTTGGATGGGAGGTTAGAGTAGGTTAGGGGTGTGATGAAGATAGGTGTGTTTGGTTGGAAAAAATGAGGGGAGGTGAGGTGTCAATTTTTGTCCTTTTCCTCACCCTCCCCTCCTCTCTCTTAGGCATTGTTTGGTTGGGGGTTTTTGGAGGGGAGGTTAGGGTAGGTTAGGAGTGTGATGAAGATAGGTGTATTTGGTAGGGAAAAATGAAGGGAGGTGAGGTGTCAATTTTTGTCCTTTTCCTCACCCTCCCCTCCTCTCTCTTAACCTCCAAAATTGGGGTTTTCTGGAGGGGAGAGAAAATTGTGTTTATAATATAACTAAATTACCCATGTTATTTTTACAGTATTCCAACTGCTACCCCTGGTATTTTCAAACCCTTTTTCCCCTTTCCTTCTGCAGCCTCCACGCTGCACAGCCGCACCGTTTTCTCTACTTCCGTTTCCTCTTCCGCACCATGTCTATAGCACGATCACCAACGGAAGATGGAGAGTGGTGGTCAAGGGGAAAGACGAGTGCGTTAGTCGATTTTCTTTGATCCTCATCTCGTTTAGTTTTGATGGCCACTAATTCCTTTATTACTCGAGAACGTTGATTGCGAGCAAGAGTCAACCTGGCTCTTTCTTCTTTCTCATAAAACTGCTCTTAACCTCCTCATTCATCTCTTCTCTCTATGCCATACAATCCTCCTCCATAAGCTTCACACGTCACTGCCTCCATATTCGATATCTGAGGCCCTTCCCTAAGTTTCTTATTACCTTGTTCCATTTTCAATAATAAAATGTTTTTTTATACAACAACATCATTAAATATTAAATATAAAATAAGATGTTAAAATTAATATCATGTTCTTTTAAAGATTATATAAAATTACTTTATCAAGTAATACGATTTTTTTTAATTCAAACATTTTATAAAATGGTTATTTTAATATAAATATTATGAATAAAAAGGAAAAAAACATAAATAAAATTATAAGGGTAGAACTGTCAATTTAAAATTTACTCCCCTTACCTTTCCTTCTGAACCAAATAACAATTATTAAAATATCTCCCCTACTCTCAGCTCCCTTTGAACCAAACAAAGTTTATAACCTCCCCTCTCCTAACCTCACCTACCTTTAATTAACCCCACCTACCATTCCCTCCGTTGAACCAAACAAGGCGGGCTACAATACAAAAATACAAATGAATTTTTAATTAAAGTGCGACCATATAATTTTCAGAAATACAAAAACACACAAACATTCAAAATTGGATTGAAAATGTTAGAATCACGGGTAAATATAACATAACTGCACTGCTACTTTTCCTCGTGGGACACGCACTATTTTTACACACACACACACATATATATATATTTAGTGACATTAGGTTTATTTAACAATTATAACATTTTTACTTTTATTTTAAATTTTTATGAATAATTTTACATACTTGAAAAGTGTGTGGTAATAGATACACTTTTACTAAAAACCCATGGGAATTTTTATTATCTATACCATGTATTTGAAAATTTTATTTAACCAATGCACGTTGAGATAAGTAATGGCGGCTCTTATCCTTTGAGCATAGATTGACACGTTAGTCTTTGGTCCCGCAGGTAGTTTCATAAAAAGAATAAATCATAAATGTCTGAATGTGGTATGAAATTACCTCTTGGCTGGTAGATATGAAACTATAACTAGCAGTTAAATTAATATACATTATATTTTTTAATCACATTTAAATAAAATAAGGATATTTGTTGGGTTAAAGGAAAATTTTGTCTCGGAAGTATTACTGAAGAAACAAATTAATATCCTAAACATTTTATTGACACGCAATATAGTTCCCTCCAAAAGTTTTAAAATTGTGTAATAATTAAAAAATAAGAACAGAGTTACTTGTATTAGAATGGCATTATGTTAGTCAATAACAGGTATGAAGTTATCATCATACTTAGAATTCAATTATGAGGAGAGAATAATAAGAACATAACCAACAAAATAATCCAATTAGTGAATTATATAATATTTTAAATAGTTAATTTGGATCTTCTTCCATTTATTGATCTTGTATATCAATCATCAACTAAACAAGACCTCTGAGAAACCTTACTTATCAACAAAATATGAAGTTTGTTTAGAATATAATAATTCACTTCCTTTTGTTCTGCATGAGAATGACGTGCTTTCAAATTGTTAAATCTTATGCCTATGTTTGGAATATCAATGAATGGACAAAGTGATGACCTAATTAATTAACTACATCCAACTGCTTTTGTATTAATGTTTATTATTTTAAAAATGGTGACGATAATACAAGAAAGAAATTAAAGAAACAGTCATGCACTGAATGTGAAATATTTTAGGTAAAAAATATTTCAAGTGAAGGGAAACTATGAAATAAATCTTTACTAAAATTAAAAATGAATATAAACAAGTGATTCTTCACTTCAACAGTTATAAGGCACATGATTATTTCTTATCTTTTCATTTCATAAAACTTCATTAATATCCTCCCAAATAGCATTTCAAAGAATACATGTGCTACTCCAAGATTCAAAATCACTTGATAAAGCTCTCTCAAGTCAAAATCAAGTTTATATGTCCATTAAAATGCACAATCTCTTGCTATAAATAATGAAAATCAACATAGGACATCATCCTCAATATGACAATGCAAGGTTGATAAATATATCTCTGTTTTACCAACCAACTAATCCATTTAGCAAGTAAACTTCAAGTCAAGTATGATTTTAATCAAGTTATACACTTAGATTATCTCTCTCAAGCATAATCAAAATGAACAACTCAATCTAAATGGTGGCCAAACACTTCGAAGCATTAAGCAAAGAATAAAATCAACACGTATATACCATTAACTATTTCATATAAAGGTTCAAATTAATCCTATAATGAAAAGTTTAGTTTCCCATGTTCATGGAACAGTCACAAATATATTCAACCATAACAGCCATATCAAAAGATGAAAGAAGAAAGGGAAAGAAGTCAGAAAAATTAAAGGAAATGAGTTTAATTTGAATATTTTCAAATCTTCAATTTCCACTTGAATCTCCTCAAAGAATACTAAACCCTAGGAGAGAAATGCTCCCAAAGTGCCCAAGAAGTGCAGAATGCCACCCTCCATTAAATGGGGAAGGTTAAAACCCTTAAAATTCAAAGAGTAAAACTCAGCATTTTGTTGTTTGTAATGGAGAGCCTGGGCCCTCATTTTAGCACTTAGGCGCTCTTGCTCTTTGTTTCCCAATACCAGCTGTTGTGGCAACGAGCGCCTAGGCTTTATACCTCTATGTTTCCCTTTTTTAGCATGTGGCCTAGGCACGTGTCCAAGCACCTAGGCCCTTATGCTCTCTACTTCATCTCTATATTTTTTTCATATTTCCTGATGTAAGTATTATCGCATAATACTTTCATGAGTCCATGTCTCCTAAAGCTTAGTAAAGTGGATGTAATCACTTGACAATCCTACGAATAATTAATATTAAAAACATAAACTAGCTAAGACTATGATTAAAATATACACAATTGAGCAATGATGTGCAATAAAAAAACCAAATGCATATTTTTGATATCTTGAGTATAAAAAATATGCATAAATATATCAAAATTAGAGGAAAATGCTCTGAAATGATATGAAATCCTAGAATTTAATAGTGCCTAACTAATCATATTAAAATGTGACTATATCAATATTACTCCTCAAAAGATTTTGGTTGCATATCATTAAATATATATTGACAAATTAATTGACATTAAATCTGTATTGACAAATTAATTGATAATTTTAATGATTTTGATTACACAATTGACAAAATGTGAGTTGAAAACATTAAATCTGTATTGACAGCTAAAACACCTTAAATGACAAATTAAGCATCATCAATAATAAGTTAGTAACATGCTCCGCTAACTTGTCATTGGTAGTTTGCAAATTATCATTTAAGGTGGTTCAGTTGTCAATATATATTTTTGAGTTCACTGGGATAAACTTTTGAATTCTCTGGCCCAAGTTTTGATTTCGCCAGACAAACTTTCAATAGATAACAATTTAGTTTTTTCATTTTTACAAATAATATACCTCATGTCTCATGAGACTCTTATAGTATTTTCTACTCCTTGTGACCTATGTGTAATATCCCCTTCTTTTTATATATATAAGTGGAAGTTGAGGAGTAAATACCCATGAGTTCATCAAAATTATGTCTGCAATTTAAAACGTGCCTATATAAATACTTATAAATTATTATTATTATTAATTAAAAGCTATATACATCATTAATTAGGCTTAAATATACTTTCTAATATTTAATATGAGCCAATTGAGTGTAGTAATTGATCGATCTTCAATCTCTACCTGCTCCTACAACAAAATCTATATGCCTCCTACCGGTCAAGTCATCGTGAAAAAGTTATAATATTTGTCTATTTAAAACAATATATTAATAGATATGTATAATACTATTAGTTATAAGTAAATGTAAATAATTTTCTTGTATATCATGTCCGACAAAGAACTTTCCATAAAGGTTCTGGCGATGCCATTTTAACATGAAAATAATGATGACAAATAATTAATTTTTGTTTATTTTGTACAATAATAGTTTCATTAATAACTTTGCAAGTCCAAAAGCCTAATCCTAGCTATCCAATTCAATCTTTTTGAAAGATATCAAGCATAGCTATATATAAATCGATTCAATGGATTTGGGGAATATAAATTAGCTATGAAAATGAAAACTTAATTGAACCATTGAATTGATTAAAATAAGATTGAAATTTGTTCTGATTTGCAATTATAGGACTATACCAATTGGCCCATATAATTATGGAACACAGGATTTGATGCCATTTGAATTGTCACCTTGCTGTAAGATCAGGGCTTCTTCATACTCATTGAACTTGTGTGGGCTAGAAACTAATCTAAATACAGAACTAATCAAGAATAAAATAAATAAATTTAGACTAAGAACAAGAATACAGTAACTATTTAACTAGGGAAAATTCTTGTAGAGTCTATGTAAGAGAATTAATATCAGTAAGATCACATTGACAACTAAAGCAGCTATCATTGACAGCTAAAGCAACTACCCTTAACAACATTTAGTGACCTTGTTGATATTAATTATTTTATTTAAAACCCTACAGCAATTCTCCCATTTAACTAATGCTTTCCACATGATTTGTCTTTGCCCAAAAGTTGATAATTTTTTTATATGATCAAATAGATATTATAATATTACATTTAAAATATCGTAACACTTTTGTTGACAACTAATTAATATGTTAATACTTAACTTTTAAGTAATCATGAATATTTTTAACTTAATGATTTCCAAGCAAAAAATACAAGTTGATGGCTTTCAGCATAAAAATACAAAAATTAAAAGGTGATTGAGCATATTCATAATTAAATCTTAACATGCACCCAATATTTTATAAAAATCAATTTTCTGGAATATTTATGTTTTTGCAGCTATAAAAGAACGGCTGAGCGTGAGACTGATTGAAAGAAAATGGACCGTTCATTCATTTTTTCCAGAGTCAGTTTCATCCCAGCCCTGGACACATGGCGCAATCCTATTCATTTAAAACTGACGGTTGAGATCGCACACGTCTCGTGGAATCCGATATTCCGTTCCTGAATGCGTGTCTAGAGTAAGGCTGCACAGCAGGCCCGGAAACCTGTCCGCCCGCCTGAACCCGGTCTAATCCGAAGAGGAACCTGGTCCAAAAAAATTGACCCGGTCATAAACTGGGCCGGGCCAAGTCTAACCCGACCACCGGGTTGGACTGGACTTCGGGCTCGGTAATCGAACCATATGGTCCAGTCCAACCCGGTGGTAATATATTAATTTTAATTTTTTTATTATATATATAATTTTTTTAATATAATTTTATTTGTTTTTTTAATTCTTTCCAATTTGTTTATTTTATTTTTTAATCACTTTTGCCTTTTTTTTTATATTTTTCCATGAGTTTTTTAAAAAAGAAAAACAAAGAAAGAGACCACATGACTGGTCCAGTAACCCGGTGGACCAAGTCCAACCCGATCCTGGTACTGGGTTGGATCGGTTCACGGGTCCAAAACTCAAGTCTAACATTTTTTCGGACCAGACATCAGGTTGATGCTTAACCCGGTCCAACCCGATCTTTGTGCAGCCCTAGTCTAGAGTAGAGTTGATTTTTGTCTCTTTTTTTTTTAAATTTTGGTCAACGAAATTGATGATGCAATGTAAACACTCCAATCAATGCATTTCTTGTGTGTTCATTCCGTGTTGTTATTCCTTTCTCTTTTTTTTTTTGGGTGTAAAATGGATGTGCCCAGTGTCATTATCTTACAATTTCACATGGGTACATAACACCCATCCAATCATTATACAAGGGCCTCCTTACTATACGTGGAGGCTTGTCAAAGACTGAGTACATTTCACTCATCTCAAAACTTTAATTTGCAAGAGCGTCTGCACAAAAGTTGCCGTCTCTATGGATATGTTGCACTTATTTCTTCTTCTTCTTTTTTACCATGTAATGATTTTAAGCTTATTTTGAATTAATTTTTATAATGTGATTGTACGTAATTCGAGATAAGTATGTGAGAGGAGTTTTATTTTGATTTATACAAAAATAATTCTGGAAGGCTTCACAAACAAGCCCTTTATCTCTTTCCCCTTTTTTTGGGGGAATTATTATAAAATCATATGCAAGAGAATTAATATCAGAAATGTCTCATTAACATCTTAAGCAACTACCATTGACAACTAAAATTATTCGCATTGACAACTTCTTGGGACCTTTCTAATATTAACTCTCTTATATGAGACTTTATAGTAATTTCCCCCTTTTTTTCCAACTAATACACTTATTGTATTTATAAAATTTTTTAATTTATAATATCACACTTGAAAAAAGGATTTTAAAAAAAAGAGTCTTCTATTGTTCATTAATGATTTCTTTTTTATTTTTTTTAATGAATCAATCTGTATTAGGCACTTGTTTGAATCATAGTACATGATAAAAATAAGTGAATCAATCTAACTAAGTTTTGTCCTTAAATATGATAATATAATTGCCGGACAAACATCAACAAGGCACAAGTTGGATGATATGGTTAAAGTACTATTATCTCCTATAATTGAAATAATCCTCAGTTGATTTCCATGAAAAGATTTAACAAAATTAAATAAATCGGTATATTTATCATTTTTTTAAATTAATTTTCTTAACTTATAAACTAATATATAACCTAATAATACACATAAGTATTTCATTATGTAAATGTAATATAAAGTAGTTTATTTAGTTTTTTATTTCCTCAAAAAAGTCACCCAAAACTTGTACCAAGGACTTGCGGCGGTAATGTTAAAAATAAAAAAAAAAAGGGAAAATCCCTTAAAAATACAATTTGATTTTGCAAATTCAAAAAAGTTGCTGTCAATAATGAAAATCCCATATTCCTGCTTAATAACCAAATAGGAATTTCAAAATATTAAAGTTTTAACAATTTAACCCTCAACTTTTTTTTTCTCAAAAAAGAAAAGGCCAAGCCACTTTCAGCGAAGAACCTACTGTTAGATTTTGTGATTTCCGGCTTTTGTAATAAGACTTACCATTACCGTAATGCAATTGACAACAACAATCTCAAACTTGTTAATATGGTGAATTCTTATAGCCATTGGAGCTCTGTTGTTTCGAGAGTCAATATCCAGATTATGCGATTTATAACTTTTGTAATGAGATTCACTATTAGAGTAATGCGATTGACAAAAGCTTTTTTCTAAATCTCAAACTTGTTAATGACAGTAGTATTTAAAAATGAAAGAAAAGGAAGGGATCTTAATGGTGAAGGATTGGAGGAAGTTGGCTGAGTTGTACGTTTAGAATAGTGGGAAACTTGATGATGCCATGCCCGCCTTCTCACATTCTTCCTTTTGCCACAATCCTCTCACTTTCCTTTAATATCCTCAAATCTTAACTTTCCCTTCGCTTCCTTCATTTCCTTCATTACCTTCCAATCCAATTCATCATCTCTCAACTTCCACGAAACTCCCTCAACCCAAGGCAAGTCCCTCCCTCCGGCTCTGTCTCTCTCTCTCTCCCCATCTTCTTCTTCTTCTTCTCTTCATATTATTATTCCATTCTCTCTCTCTCTCTCTCTCTCTCTCTCTCTAATTAAACACATATTATGTCAATTTGTGTTGTTATTAATCAAATTTGTAAGTTATATTCATTGTACCATCCTCATCCTATTTATAAGGCATACAACAAGAAAAAAAAATTTGTCTTAAGAAAGGGCATATCATCAATTTTTTATCACAAGCTTTTTTTTTCCCTTTTATTGCTCATTAAATATCAGTGTATATTATGTAGCTTTTAAATTATATATATTTAATTGGGGAAATGAGAAATTTATTAAATATTTAGACAGATTTAATGTATCTTAAGGGTTTTTATTATGATAAAACATGTTAAAAGTAACTTGTAATAAATTTTAAGGGATGTTTGGATTAGATTTTTTAAAGTAATTTTATATTATCAAAATCTAAAATAAGTATGTCACATAAATTTTATCTCAAATTGTTTAAATATTTCATTCATAACCAAACATTTTTCTTATAAATTTTAATTTTATCATATAATACAGAAAATGTCGATGTTGATACTGATTACATATTTAAAATTTTTTTTTAACCCCAGTTGTGCTGGTAAAATGATGAAGAAACTCAGACGAAAAGTCAGCAGTGCAATTATCGATGGCCTGAAGATGCGCACCAAACAATCTATAAAACCCCTTCAGCCTTGCAACTCTCCTTCATCCTCACTCTTGCCATTACCACAGTCGCTGCCGCCGCTGCGACCTCCTCCTCCTCCTCTTCTGATGTATCCGTTTCCGATGACTCAGAGACGACCAACTGGGCCTTTCATTTTCCCACAAGCCCAATCCACAGTCCTCCCTGAACCCTCCAGTTTCTTCTCCCCGAACCTCCTCTCAACCCCACTTCCCACAAACTCCTTCTTCCAGAACTTCGTCCTCAAAAATGGAGACCAAGCTGAGTACATTCACCCTTACTTGATCAAATCCTCAAACTCCTCGGTTTCTCTCTCTTACCCTTCCCGCTTCTTCACCTCTGCGTTCATCTACCAGACCTTCAATGCCGATCTCACCATCGGAAAAGTCAATCCTGATTCCAACGCCAAGCATGTAATCTCTTCCTACAATGATCTCAGCGTCACGTTGGACATACCATCTTCGAATTTGCGGTTCTTTCTCGTCAGAGGAAGCCCTTATCTTACCGTGGCGGTGACTCAGCGTACTGCACTTTCGATCAAAACGATCCATGCGATCCTCTCGTTCTCATCCAATGATTCTCTCACCAAGTACACCGTTCAGTTCAACAATGGCCAGACGTGGTTTATATACTCGTCTTCGTCTATCAATTTGAGTCACACACTTTCTGAGATCACTTCGGATGGGTTTTCGGGTATCATTAGGATCGCTGTCTTGCCCGATTCAAACCCAAATTATGAGGCGATCCTTGACAGGTTTAGTCCTTGTTATGCAGTTTCAGGGGATGCTTCATTAACAAAACCGTTCTGTGTAGAATATAAGTGGGAGAAGAAAGGGTGGGGGGATTTGCTGTTGTTGGCTCACCCTCTTCATCTTCAACTTTTATCTTCTGCATGTGGCGTTACTGTTCTTGATGATTTCAAGTATAGGAGCATCGATGGCGATCTTGTTGGCGTGGTTGGGGATTCATGGTTGTTGAAGACCGATCCTATTTCTGTTACTTGGCATTCTACCAGAGGTGTGAAACAAGAATCCTATGACGAAATTGTTTCAGCAATTGCAAAAGATGTTCAAGGCTTAGATTCCACCACAATAACAACAACTTCATCGTATTTCTATGGGAAATTGGTTGCAAGAGCAGCTAGGTTGGCTTTGATAGCTGAAGAAGTGTGGTTTCCTGATGTGATTCCTGCGATCAGGAAGTTCTTGAAGGAAACCATTGAGCCATGGCTGGAAGGAAACTTCAATGGAAATGGCTTTCTTTATGACCCTAAATGGGGAGGTATTGTGACAAAACAAGGTTCTGAAGATTCAGGTGCTGATTTCGGATTTGGGATATACAATGATCACCATTATCATCTGGGATACTTCCTTTATGGAATTGCTGTTCTTTCGAAGATTGACCCTGCTTGGGGAAGAAAATACAAACCTCAAGCTTACTCACTCATGGCTGATTTCATGAACCTAGGAAGAAGATCAAACTCGAACTACACACGCCTAAGATGCTTCGACCTCTACAAGTTACACTCTTGGGCTGGAGGTTTGACTGAATTTGCAGATGGAAGGAATCAAGAAAGCACAAGTGAAGCTGTAAATGCATACTACTCAGCAGCATTAATGGGTCTAGCATATGGTGATACCCATCTTGTTGCCACAGGATCAACACTTGCAGCACTGGAAATTCATGCAGCTCAAATGTGGTGGCATGTGAAAGAGGAAGACACTCTATACGAGCAGGATTTCACAAAGGAGAACAGAGTAATTGGTGTTCTTTGGGCTAATAAAAGAGACAGTGGGCTATGGTTTGCACCTCCTGATTGGAGAGAGTGCAGACTTGGGATTCAGGTTCTGCCATTGTTGCCCATAACTGAAGCTTTGTTCTCTAATGTGAAGTATGTGAAGGAGCTTGTGGGATGGACATTA
>QFDD01003202.1:0-19475 GCA_006871305.1 Vachellia collinsii | reverse complement strand
GAATCTGTTATTTGTTACTTCCTTCCGTTCAAAATATAAGATGAAAATAGCTAAATTACATCTGTTTAACGAGATGTATACTTTTAAAACATAACAATTCAGTCAAGGCTTTCTTCAGCTTTAATGTTAAAAGTAATATATTTAAAAAGGTTAAAATATGAAAAGTGTACGACAGAAAAACACTTGCATGATTTGCATTGTTTAGTTATACAGTAGTTCTAAAGTCTTCAAACCAAACAGAAGATATTTCATAGTGTTTATGTGAACCTTTAATGCGTGAGTGGTAAATTTTGAGAGCTCCTATAAACGTTGTGTGCTTTTCAATTTTTAAACAGAAAACTTATAAAAAGTTGTCCCATGCGAAGAACATACGCAGAAAGAGGAGAAAAAGAAAGCTGCTTTTTGAGTGTCGAGAGGAGCACGACTTGCTTTAAAACAAAGACCAAAGCATTGACTGTCTAGGGTTGAATTTTCTAAGTCAAGCAATGGAAAATGCATATCAAATTAAAAATGTATTGAATTGATAAATTTTTATATTTTCCCTCATTAAATTTTTTGTCTCTCCTTACATTTACAAATTAGTGTCACGCCTCTCTCCTATTTCTTTCTTTCTAATAGAAATTTAATATGGGAAAAACTGAAAAAAAAAAGGGTAATTAATTACCCTACAAGTTGATTATACGGGGGGCTAAGCTTTTTTCATATATGAGCAGAGTGGTAATAACCAAAATCTCTGACAACAGGTGAGCTCAAGAAATGGAAGACTTCAATCCTTTAGCCTATACTTGTTTCCCATGCATGAACATAACATGCATCATGCTAAACTCGAAAATAACTTGAGCGTGTTTCGAACAAAGAAAAAATAATTTGGAATGACTGTTATTCAAGTTTGGAGTTACATAGTTAGACCTGGATGGTCATTCTGCAAAAAGCAGAAAATAATATAGGAAAATGTTGTTGGAAAAAATAGTATCTGAAACATATTATAAAATGTAAAATGTGGCAATTTCTAGATTAATTATGCATGTAAGAATGTTTCAAATAATGTGTGTGTGTGTGTGTGACAACAATTTTATTAACTTTGATTCTAGTTCTAATTTAATTAGTTACATAATAAAGCCAACTAGATTTTGTCATTTAAATGTGTCAGTTTGGAATTATCTTATTATTTAATGAGTTTTTTCAATTTTGCCCATAATTAATTATGTCTCTCTCATATGCTTTTTCTACTCATTTTTTCATATCTTTTTTCAGCCATTATCTCTTCCATCCACCGTCTCTATAAATAAGGCCGTTTTAGGAAAACAAGTAGTTTCATTCTTTTCATCTTTATTTCTCTTTTAACAAAATTTAGCTAACTTTTCTAATGTCTTAATTTAGTTATTTTCATCTTATATTTTGAATTGGAAGGATTATTAAAAAAATTTCGTTTCTTGTTGTGCTCCTTGTTAATTTTGGATGCCTTCCAAGATATACTTAATTCAATTATCTTATATCCATTATATTAAATTCTCTAATAGCGTATGGACATGTGTCTCATTTTTGAAATATTATCTTTTAAATATAAACCCACATAGAAATGATGGGACATCTGTCTATATGTGATTGAAGAACTTGATATGGTGATATGAGGAATTTGATCTAATGCATTAAATTAGGAGTAATGTTTGTTTATTTAATGAAAAAAGACAAATGATATTTTGAGAAAGTAATCCTCTCTAGTCTTGTTCACAGACTAAGAAAGAAGAAATTTTGTGTACTGTTTATAAGTCATATTATTAAATTTTTCATATGAATATACAACTTCACCCTTAATTTATTATTGTATTGACTTTAATTATCCTCATAGGGTATAGTGTATATTAGATAATAATAAAATTAGAAAGTTGTTGAACTTAAAGTATGGTTAATAAAGTTTAAGGTTCTTTTGAGTCTTTGTGAAAAATGTTAAAAAAATAACTTTGTAAGTAAGGGAAATGAGTAGTAGATAGATTAATTTTGCAAAATTCTATTGTCATTCAAGGATTGTCCTGTGAAATTTTTGTTTGTTAATACAATTTTTAATTCTTTAAGTTTATCTATATTTTAGTTTTGATTTCTCAAATTTAAAATTAGTGGTTTTAGTCCCTCAAAGGACAAAGAAGTCAAAGTTTTAAGTAGATTATGGGGATTAATGTTTTAAATAAAAT
This sequence comes from Vachellia collinsii, assembly GCA_006871305.1. Lineage (NCBI taxonomy): Eukaryota > Viridiplantae > Streptophyta > Magnoliopsida > Fabales > Fabaceae > Vachellia > Vachellia collinsii. The sequence goes on along the minus strand of QFDD01003202.1, from coordinate 17,286 downwards.
TAAACTTAAATCATAAGATATTATGTGAACATTTTTTTCAAAATAATATGAAACGTTGGGCAAAAGCATTTTTAGTGCAAGAACATAACTGGAAGGAAAAATGAGCATTAAAGGTTTGTTTGTCAAATGCTTAGAATCACTTTCACACAAGTCGAGACAAAACTCCTCTCACATACTTACCTCAGATTGCGTATAATCACTTTTCAAAAGATAATCCAAACAAGCTATAAATCTCAGTTTGCTGTATTGTGAAAGAATAACATTTTATGCTGGATCTAACCCCATTGGTCTTCTCTCTCTATATTTGGTTTTAGGCCAGTGATCTCTCTCTCTCTCTCTATTTTTTTCAAGAAAAATATAATTTGACTTGGGTTCATCTGGACCAGGCCCAACATGTTATTGATCCACAAAGGTTGAGGATTAATTAAATGAGATCCTTCACCAACGAAGCAAAAATGATTGGCCCACACAAGTTGAATATAATGAAATGGACTAATATCTTATAACATAGTGAGTTAAAATTTAAATCCTTATTAAAAGAAATATTTACATTTAATACCTAGCATAGTTCTAATATAAAGATACCTATGCTTAGAGAAAAAAAAGGATTGACCTATAGGATGTTATTGATCATACGGCAAAGCAATGGGTTATTGGTTTTTTTTTTCAACAATATTAATGTCATCTTATAACCAATTCTTTTGCCTCTGTCCTTTCAATTATGTTATACCAGTGTGGAAGCCGAGTCCTTTCAATTAAAAAGCATATTATTAAAAAGAGTATAATATAGTAATATACTAATATTCTTTGTGCTTTACTTTAATTAAATAGATGTTCCTTCTATATTTAAAATCTACATATACTTGCCATAAGATAAATTATGTTATAGAGATATTCCCTGTATTTTATGATGTATATTAAATACATATATTTTAATATATAAAGGTGATCAAGTTTATAATTTTAAAAGTTGTAACTATATTTATTTTCAAAATATTTATTTTTTAAATATTGACTTAACAATCTTTCGGATGCATATTTTTTAAATTTGTTGTCTAATTTATAAAAATAATATTATTTTAAATTCATTGTATTATAGTTTTCTCTACATTACAATTTAATTAATATTATATGAATATCTGTTGGCAAAAAAAAAAAATTATATGAATATCTAAGACAGTTGACCAGCGTGGTTGATCGAATGTTTCTTTTGTGGGAATGCAGGCCCACGCCCAATTAACTCAATCGCTATAAAATAGTCCACATCATTTCATAACAGTTGACCAAGAGTGTCCAGTTTAATTCTTTCTATCAAAGAGTTGCGTCTAATGGAAGGGATTAATCTCTCATGATATGACAAATTAATGTTTGAATCCCCCTAAAAGATATGTCCATATTTAATATCAAACGGTGATTCAAACAGGATAGCTTTTAGCATGATGATACTTAAGCTAAAAAGCAAAAAATCCTACAAGGTTTTTGAATTTTGATAGAAATAATACCACGTATTAATATAAGAAGGCTTCATATGTTATAATATTGAATAGCTACTGGTTTAGAATGAAAATGTGTAACCTGTCTTAACGGGATTCAAATCTTGGTTTGTCCTATTGTGATGGACTAACTCATTCTCTAGACTCAACATGATGCATGTGGAGCTCTTGATAGTTGAATGTCAAATAAAATATCCAATATAATAGACATAATTGCCCACTAGATTCCAATGACAACCTCTATTGATTACTCTTCCAAATCTTTTTTTACAATGTTATCTAAAAAATTATCACTGGCTATTCCATATGTATAATTCATGAAGCTTTAATTTTAAATAAATTTTGGTATTATTTGTATCAAAACCCAAAAACCTTATACAAATATTTTTTTTATTAAGCACAAGTATCCTCCTACTGAATTTGATGCACTGTTGGATATTAAATTTGGACGTATATCCTAACGAGGATTCAAATATTAGTTCACCACGTTGTGAGAAATTAACTCTTTTCTAAAGTGTACTTTGTTGATTACTCTTGCCAATTCTTTTATTACAACGTTATCTAAAAAATATCATATAAAAAAACTTCAACCTAATTCTTACTGTGTTATACATACATAGCAAGTAACAATAAGTGTGTATTTGTTTATCATTTATTAGGTTAACATACAAACAAAAAGTAAGATAAATTATTGTTTTCCATGTTATATCACAGATATATACATTTATTAAAAAAGTTGTACATAACCATAAATAACGATTCAAAAAACCGGAAAAGTATATAATGAAGGCAGGCATGCATTAGACATGTAAATAAACCCTTCATCATTGTTGTCACACATATACTAAAACATTAAATAGTACTAAAAACAAGAGAGACGATAACAAATTAAAGATACACATGACTGCAAATTAAGATCAACCATGGACATGGTTTGTGAGCAGTCTCTCCATCTTCGCTATTTTTATTGAAGGGAACACATATATATCATCTGCTACATCTTCCACTCATCGGAAACAAGCATATCTCTAACTCATCTTCACCACTAAGGTCCCAATGGCACCCCAAAAGTCAACAACGAACCCAATTGCTATCACAAAGTAAAACCACACTTTTTCTGGATCCTTTTCATCTTCTAGCTCTTTGGTTTTAGGAACTTGATGAGCAACGTTGTCACCTTGGCATTTATATGGTAGTGGGATTCCACAAAGATAAGGGTTGGCAGCATAAATGATGGATAATTCAAAGTCAAGAATTTATTTTGAGTTGGAATTGGCCCTAAAAGGTTATTGTATGACATGTTCAAATGGTTTAATGAAGTTAGTATGGGCATGCTCTTTGGAATTGTGCTTGACATTTGGTTACAAGAGATGTCAAAGGTTTCAAGGTGTTTCATATTCCAATTATCTCTGGAATCTCTCCTTTCAAATGATTGTGTGAAAGCTTCAAACCTATCAATCCAATGAAAGAGAATAACTCAAGAGGAATCGATCCTGCCAAATCGTTATTGGACAAATCCAAGTTGAACACTAGCTACAAGATTCTAGTATAGTCAAATTCTCTTCCTTTCATAACTTGTTTCACATCCTGATAATACCATTCAACTTCCAAGTCAACTAGGAGGGTGGTACCATCTTCTACAATAGCATGTTTGGTCATTCCCATAAGATTTCCAATGCAACAGGGTATTGAGGCATTTAAATTGTTATTTGCAAGGTCAAAAATATGGAGTGATTTTAGTTGGCACAGATGAATAGGACTATTACCATCTAACATGTTATCTCGTAACCTCAGAATTTTCAGCCTAGGAAACGTGTTACTAGTCTATGGTGGTATACTTTCAGAAAATTTATTCTCACCCAAATCTAAAGTTCTCAATTGCTTCAAGTTTTTCAAAGTCAATGGAAGCTTCCCTTCAAGATGGTTATTGTTCAAATGCAACCAAAACAATGAGGAAAGTTTGCTGATTGAGATAGGAAAGGCATCGGACAATTTGTTGAATGCAAAATTTATTTCCATCAATCCAAGTGTTGGATTATCTCTCCAACAATTTGGGATTTCTTCAAAGAAATTGTTATGAGAAAGATCAAGGTTATTCAGGCTCTTGATTTGGTAAAACAAATCTTGGGATCGAACCATTAGGGATTGTCCCATGCAAATTATTTCTTGACAATAACAAGGAACTTAAATTTACAAGTTGGCCAAGACTTTGAGGAATGTTGCCCTAAATGAATTGTTTGACAGATCAAGAATTCTTAGATTTACAATTTGACCAAGATTTTAAGGAATATTGTCAGAAAAATAATTACCTAAAAGAAAAGGGTAATTTAGATTTTCAAGATGCCCTACCCAAGTTGGCAAATGGCCACTAAGTTCATTATAACTCAAGTATAATTACTCTATGTCATATTTGATACATCCAAACAACTCAGAGTCACCAAATGCTTTTCCATGAAGATTGCTGTGTTCAATATGTAATCTTTTTAAAAGACAAATGTTTTTTAAAATTTGTGACACAGATATTTCTGTTGTAGCTATGATTTGATTATGGAAATACCTAGATAGCAAAGGTTCCTTAACTCTCCCAACCAAGATGGAACTGAACTAAATTTGTTTGAAGAAAGTTCAAGGTCTTCAAGGGAAGTCAATTTTCGCAAAACTATAGGAATGGGTCCAGCAAGTGCATTTGATGAAAGATCAAGAGAAACCAGAGTTCTTAAACTCCCCAAACCACAATGGCACTGAACGAAGAATGTTGAAACTGAGGTCAAGGATTTCAACAGAAGTACAATTTTGAAAAGCATTAAGGATTCGACCATCAATATCATTCCCAGATAGATTTAACACCTGAACTCTAGCATTATTTGTGGAATTCATGGGGGACAGAGGAGTAGACAAATTGTGAAGTCAACATGCTTCTAATTAGAGTTCTGACAAAGAAGGAAGCATGTGAATTACCTGGAACAAGTTGTGAGCTTCTCCTAGGTAGACAGCACTTAGATCAAATTGTTGTAGAGATTGAAGTTTAGAGATCCAATTCATGTCATCGTATGCAAATCATTCCCACTAAGATCAAGAAACTTCAAGTTTGTGAGATTTCCACCAAGATTGATTGGAACCTTCCCTATGAAATTGGATTCAGAGAAACAAAGATATATCAACCTCTTCATAGAACCAAGAAAGACGTGAATGAAAGTAGCGTTTAAACTGTTTCTACTCAAATCCAAATAAATCAAATGTTGCAACTCCAACAAAGATGGATCAACACCACTAGCTTCAAGGAAATAGTTATTGAGATCAAGTTTGAGAACATGACCAGTAACATTGTGACAAGCTATGCCATTCCACCAGCAACAGTTGGTCTTGGAATCCCAAGAGGAAAGACTCTTTAGTAGATCATCATGAAAAGATGCTTTGAACCTGAGACGAGCTTGGTTCTATGATTCAATGCATCTTCCACACAAACGTAGCTAGATAATTTCAGACAACAGGAAAAGCAATGCAAATCCTACTATGACAAGCCTTCTCATATTCATAGAAACTTGAAAAAGTGACTTCTTTATATGATATGATCTCTTGAGATGAAGGAAGTGTAACATCCACATTTTCAGTAACTAGAAGAAAGGGCTAAACGACGGGCTACCGATGAGTAAAGGATTTGAAAAGTGAACAGAAGCATAAGAGATGTCAAATGTGCCATCTTGCAAGTAAAAGAAACGTGAGGGGAAAATGGTCATTTTGAGAAAAGTCAATGTCATTTTGGTAATTTTGACCAAAATACTGAGAGGCACTTCCATTTTTATTGGAAAAGTTTGCCGCAGCGAAATACCTCAGTCTGAACCAAATGAATAGTGATTTTTCCAATTATTTTCAGCTTTGATTGTGCATTACTTTGGTCCAAGGAATATTTTTCCCTTTTAAGGATTAAGAAAGCTTTAAGGGCTTGTTTGCCAATCAATTCTCAAAATCACTTTCACGCAAGCCGAGACAAAACTCTCTCATATACATACCTCGGATTCTGTGAAACCAAGGTTTGAAACCTAGGTTTTATTACTTCCCAAACAAGCCTTAAGTAGATACCTAAACCACTTGATTTAAATTTTTCTAGAATTTTTCTAGACGAGGTCGGGATGTAACCATCGGCATAAGTCCAAACGGATTCCGTTGGCACTTCAACACCATTATATAAATTATTAAGAATCATTTCTAATCATTTTTTACTATTTTCCACAGAAAATAAAGCAAAACACAAATACACCCGCTACAAGATCGGCATTACCTGTCCTCATTACATTCTATTCCCGACCAACTTCCCCAAAATACCATAACTTTTATTCAAAAACTGGAACATAGTGCCACAAGAAAATATCAAAAATTAATAATCTTTTAATTCAATGTGTAGCTTGACAAAATAAAATTGTACTTCAAATTTCACCCACATTGCAATTTGTTACCCCAAAGAAATATAAACGAAAACCCCTCCTCAAATTCATGAGATTAAAAAAAACGAAATTCTCAATGATGGCTTGTGGCATATTAAATTAAAATTAAAATTAAATCTTGCAAAATATTTTCTCAAATATAGAATAATAGTATAAATTACTCCTCGTATTCTAAATAAATGAGCTAGTTAATTAATTTACAAGAAATCATTAAATTGGTTATTTGGCATTATTGTATAAAATTTATATTAGTTTACCTAAAATATCCCTCCTTATAATTATTTACACTGGAATTTCAAATTTTAAAATAATTCAAAAAAATATATAATGAATAGGAATAGTTTGGGAGCAAAATAACAAATGAGGAGGCGAAAGAGTAGAATTGCACGATAATGAGTAAAGTTTTCGAAGTACAAAACATGTTCTTTATATATATATATATATATACACCCACACAATATAAAATTTAAACGAGTTAGATTTTGAAAGTTTATCAAGATCAAGGTAAACTTTGGCCAATAAGAATGTTATCACATCAACGGCTAGCTCCTTATCAACTTAATCAATCTTTGTTGTCACATTTAAAATATGTTCTACTTTTGACAATCTTGTATATAACGTGTTGAAACTTGACAGAAAAGTAAATGGTTGATTGACTAAGAATGTGACATACTATGAGCGTTATACTATAAATATTATTAAGTGGATACTTATATCTTCTGTTATTCCCAATTATTTTTTATATCACCTTATTATTTCATCTAATTATTGATATTGATTTACCCTGATATTTAATATAAGGCGCCACATATGTACTATACACTTTGAAGATAATAAATAAAAGATCTCTCTTGCATGGCTCTCTAACTCTCTCTCTCTCTCTCTCATATTCTTTCTCTTAAATTCATAACACATTATCAATACGAGATTCTAGCCAATGTATGAAGTATTTTCTATTTAATCTTCTAGATATGCATGATATTGCTAAAATTAATCTCTTCTTTGTCTTTCAAGATAATTTGAGCAAAGGTGGAATATTCAAATTCTTTGATTAGTTTAAATTTTGTTGGCAAAAGACTTGGATGGGAGATGAGAAAATTATTTTAAATTTATGACTATAAATTAACTATGCTTTTTAGCTTCTAATCATCTCATACTGATCTCGTAACCGTGAGAGAGCACCAAACTTTCATTCAGAAACCACAAGGAATTGCAGTTCGACTCTTCCACCATTCAAATTTTTTTTGAATTCAATTTCATACGCAGCATCCTAAAATCACTTTGAATTTGTTTTGGCCATTTAGTTTCGAATCCATCTATGTCCTATAATGCTGTTGGATTTTTTTGACGGAAGGAGGACAAGAGCTTTGAAGCCTCCGATTACCACCGATGCTTTTTCATCGTAAAATTTGAGGATCTTAAAACGCCTTTGGATCCTGTTCTTTGTTTTGGTTTTGGGAATTTAACTGTGAAGTATATTGATATTCTTTGTTCTGATTGCTGAAAGTATTTGCCATTATTTTTTCTGATCGCGAATGAACTCACTGGAACTAATGATTTTTCACCGGAACTGGGCCGATTAGTTTGGGCCAAAGTTTCTCTTGCCAAGGATTTAAATAAAAAAAGTTTTGGGCCTTTGTAGAACAATGTTTTGGGCTCCTTTCTTATTTTTGGGCCATTATGACTGGACTCATGGTTATATTTTCGTAAAAAATTGAATTGGATCCATGTTGTGGATCTTCATACAAAACAATATTACTTTTAAGGTTAAAGTATATGTTTAGTCCTTTAGTTTACCTTAAATTTCAGTTTAGTCCCTTAAGTTTAAAAAGTACACTTTTAGTCATTTAATATTAACACTGTTAGTTTTACTTAACGAAAAATGGTGACTTAGTAAATTTAAATTGTGATTTTGCAGTTAAATGATGATAAAATATGATTAAATTTTAAAATATAAAAATAAGTATATTAAATAATCAATATTTAAATACATTTTAATATCATTTAATTGTAGAACAGCTATTGAATTAACACTTTCGGTTCAAATAAAACTAACAGCGTTAATGAAAAGGAACTAAAAGTGCATTTTTTAAACTTAACGTATTAAATTGAAACTTGATCTAAACTGCAAGTTTTAGTTTTGTCCCTGGCGAGCCATCGTTTGCAGAGAAACTGCAAGGTATTGATATACAGAGTGACTTATCCGACGATGAAGGGATGAACGAAGATGATGACATGTCTGATGATAGCATGTCGGACTCTTCCCAGCATGCGCACGATAGAAAGATGTGTAGGAGGAGGCTGAAGCTCGATGATGGCTTCCATGCCGGGGTTTCGATTCCATCCTACCGATGAGGAACTAATCATGTATTATTTAAAGAGGAAGATGTGTAGGAGGAGGCTGAAGCTCGATGTAATTCGTGAAACTGATGTCTACAAGTGGGATGCTGAGGAATTGCCTGGTATTTGCTTTACTCTCGGAATAATCCTTGTTTCCCTAGGCGTTGACTTTGTTGGTGGGGGTTTGCGGGACGTTAGGGTTTGGGTATATTTTGTTTGATCACTTTGAAATTGAATAGCGTATGAACTTTAGATCTTCTCGTCCGTGAATTTTATTGTGCAATGTGTTCCTGTGGTTAGAATTGGCTAGAATTGGAAGCAATTCAAGCTAAGGTTAATTTTTTTTTTTTTTTTAACGTGTGATTCTGTGGATGCGTTCTGATTCGTTGGCGTTTGGATGAGTTTCTATTCCCTTGACACCAGATTGATAATTTCTTGCTGGATTTTGATTAACTAGGCATTATCTGTGTGTGTTCAGGCCTCTTGACCAATACGTGTGCAAATCACATTCCAAGTATTATTTTCAATTTATCCCTAAACTGCTCGTGATAGATACCTTCTTGAATTTAAGGTTATTATTGGATTTCTGATTTGTGCTTTGAGATTAGCAATCACTGTTTTGTTAAGGATTGATATTGGGTGCAAGATAACCATTCTGCTAAAGAAGATGTGGATATCCTATTGCTTGAGAATTTTAGATAGATGCTACATTACTAGCCATTCAGTCTTTTTTTATGTCCAACATGACCTTTTCTTCTTTTTGTATCACAAGGTTGAATGTTAACTTTTAACTTCGATGGTTTTCTTTACCCTTTACTATGATTAGTTAGCTTGTTTTGTTTGTCAATCTTCTTGACTGCTTATATGCTTATAATTTGATTGTTTTGCAGGGCAGTCAGTGCTGAAAACTGGAGATAGGCAATGGTTCTTTTTCAGCCCTAGAGACAGAAAGTATCCTAATAGTGGTAGGGCTAATCGAGCAATAAGACATGGGTACTGGAAAGCAACAGGGAAGGATCGACACTGGTTTTCCATAGAGGTAGAGCACCACATGGTGAGCGAACTGATTGGGTTATGCATGAGTACACATTGGAAGAAGAAGAGCTTGCAAGATGCCAGAATTGTAAGGTATCATCTTCAACTATCTTTTTTGCTTTATCATTCTTTTTATTTCATTATGAACTCATAATGATGGTGAAAATGCATTCTTTGCTAAACTGTTTTTTAATGTGTAAATTATCAGGACTAGGGGTGAGCAAAATGGAACCGAAACTGAACACTGAACCGAACCGAATGTATTTTCGGTTCGGTTAATTCGGTTTTCGGTTAATTATTCGGTTTTTATTTTCGGTTAATCCGATTTTCGGTGTTCGGTTCGGTTATTTAAAAAAAATTCGGTTAAAACCGAAAAACCGAACTATATATAAAATATATTTTTATTTAATAAATTATTAAATATTATTATATTTATATATTTAATAAACAGTAAATTAGTAAATATTATTATTATATATATGGCTTTTACACTGTATAAATTATTATAACATATTTATAAATTATTATATTAGTAAATTATTAAATATTAGTATTTAATAAATTATTAAATATTATAATAAATTATTTAATATTATATTTCGGTTAATTGAATAACCGAACCGAAATATTTCAGTTAATTCGGTTTCGGTTATTTCGGTTAATCGGTTTCGGTTCGGTGATTATAATTTGCTCAATTCAGTTTTTCGGTTTTTACCGAAAACCGAATGCTCTCCCTTAATCAGGACTATTATGCACTTTACAAGGTGTTCAAGAAAAGCGGACCTGGTCCTAAAAATGGTGAACAGTATGGTGCACCATTCATAGAAGAAGAATGGGTAGATGATGACTTTGTAGATTTTAATGTTAATTCATCTGGCAAGGAGGCTCCAATTTTGCAAGTTGACGAGGGTACTTCTGTTGATACTGTGACTTGTAATGGTCAAGTGCAGCCTTCGTTTGATGATGAACTTGATGAGATCTTGAAAAATATGCTGGATGAACAGGTTGCTGATCTGCTTTCACTGCGTCCTGCTGTACCCCAGGTTTGTTTTCTGATGGAACCTTTTGAACTCTGGTTTTGTTTATGCAGAAGCTGCCTATCCTTCTCTATTGACAGAAATGGGGAGGAAAAGGTGACAGAACAAACATTGCAGCAGAAGTTCAGTGGGTTTGTGGTTTTTAAAAGGCCAGGTGGTCTCATTTAAAAAAAAAAACAGACTTCCGTTTTTTCTCTTCCCATTCACCATTATGCCTAAAACCCATGCAGAACCCAAAACATTCTTTCTTCTTGATTCACACACTTGGACATTTGATTAGACCTAGTTATTTTCTGTTTTTTCCCCTTCTGCGCTGCTTCAGCTCTTGTACTCCCAGACTTTTTGGATCTTATTTCTTCCTTTACTAGCATAAACACTGTAAATTGAGTGTTGAATGTCAAGGAGTCCATTATCATCTCGACATTTATTCTGTCCTGTTTTACTTCAGTTCCGGCCTCTTTATCTCTGTGGTTGGGATTTGTAGATAAGAGGGAAGTAAGATATCGCCTTCATGAATGCTGTGATCAGTAGGAATTTTATTCAGCAATATTTATTTTCCTTGCCTGTGATCTTGGCATGACTTATGTAAGGCTAACACTCTCTTTAGAGCAAGATTTTGCAAACTGTCGTGGGGTTTCAATGGTTAAATATTTGTCCTGCTTAGTGAAAATAAGTCATGAGAATGTATAGGCTTTGAGCAGGAAAAAGAGTATTGTTTGAGATTGAGAGAATATGTGATTGTGGTTTTGACCTTTCGTTTTACATGGTAAACCAATTTTTTCTCTGAACACTTTATAATTATTTGACTGCTAGATGTTAATTTGTTGGCATGACTGTTTAGTAACCTGTGGTTCTTATAATTTAGTGCATATTTGCCTCCACTTAAAATAAAAAAAGTCCTTTTGTGGCTTAGGAAACAAAATTCTTGTCGCATATTTGCTTCATACAGTGTAAAACTACTTAAAATAAGTGAAAATCTCCCTTAGTCATTGGAGGTTCCTACATGATATTTTTTGCCATGGTTTTTCATTATAGGTTGCTGATGAAGAAACACAGAGTGTGCTTGTGGATCAAATTTCTAAGGATGTGGCATTTGCTGAGCCAATCAAAATGTTTCATTCAAGCAGCCACTGCTATGATCCTAACCAATCAGCTACCCCTCATGTGCATGTTTCCGAAGCACCTGAAGTCACCTCTGCCCCCAGTGTTCAAGTAGAGGAGCCTCTCTTCAATGTGGATGACTTCTTGGAAATGAATGATCTCATTGATCCTGAAACAGCATTGCCCGAGGTAGAAAATCCATTGGAGAACTTAGAGTTTGAAGATGGATTAAGTGCACTTGACTTGTACCATGATGCAGAGATGTTTCTTCGTGGCATGGGGCATATTGACCAGGAAACTGTTTGACATCCTTATACGAATACTTTTGACAGTAACGTTGTGAATCAGCATTATCAGTCTCTGCCCCTCAGAGACAATGCAGATCAAAGTGGCGAACTCTGGATGCTTCATGATAGGCATATTATGAGTCCAGCAGAATATGCTAATGTTTCTTTCTCTTCTTCAACCTCAGGTACATTCATTGGCACCACAAACAGTGTTGGTGGTTTAGCTCAACTTCCAAATAATGATTTTATTATCTCTGTTTTGAATGGAGATGTACGTTTCACATCTCATTTGTGCTGAACTCTTCAAAGTTGACTACCATTGGAAGAAACCTTCCTTGACTATTTGGTGTGGCATCTTTGAGAGCTCTCTGTACTAAGGTTGATTGATGTGACTTGAGCTTGTTTCAAGTGACTCTTGTATTTAGAAAAAAAAAGGAACAGAAAAGAAAAAGAAAAGGCAACAACACAGACGATTTCTAATATCTGTTAGTTTCTGGTCATATGTTTAGGTGTGGGTTATGAATCTGCCAGCCTGCCTGCTGAAGGTAATCATAATCAAAGTAGCAGTGTGAGACGAGTTCCTACAAGTAGATTGTCTTCTGCTCTCTGGGCCTTCCTTGAGTCAATACCTACTACTCCTGCATCAGCGGCCGAAAATGCAAATTGGGCTCTTGAGCGGGTGTCTAGCTTTAGTAGGGTGGGAGATAATATGAAGCAGGCAAGCATAGCTGCCGCTGCTGCTAATGAAACTGCAATTGTGAGGAGAGCAGGTAATGGAAGGTGAATCTTCTTCCAATTCTTGCCGGTTCTTGTTGCTTTATGTGCTTTTTTATGGGTGTCTATGGGAACATTGAGGCTACTTGGGAGATTCATCCCTTGACATCTGAATCCCTGATTTTGCTGATGTCATATGGGATTCTCCTGATTCAATGAACAAACGTATATTGTTTCTAGCACATTTTGATAATGGAAGAAAAAGAATTTACCTTTTTTATGTGAATATATTGAACTTGAGAAGGAAGGTTGCCAATGTTAAGATGAAAGAAGGGCAAGAAGGGATTCTGGGTAGATGAATACTGGGCGACTACAACAATCCACAAATCTTACTTATTTGTCTCAATTATTAAGCTTATATAGGCTTATTGGCTTGAAGGAGCTGAATCCTTTTATTTGTTCATTTATTTTATTATGTATTTATTTGTTTATTTATTAGTAAAACACGCCTATGCTAATCCAATTCGGTTTGGGAGTAGTCATTTCGGACAATGGATCAAATAAATAATCAAATTACTGTGAAACCTGTGTCTCTCTGTAGTGTTATTTCTCTCTAATGTAATTTTTAATTTTAGCAACGTGTTTAAATTATTGGTAGGATGGTATCATGGTTGGTACTATTTTATTTTATGAAAGAAAAATCTAGGCCATTATATTTTTACCAGCAGTGTTTTTAGTATTTATGAATATGCATCATAAAATCAAATAATTTAATGATTTTTACACAGTTGACGAAAATGTCATTTCATGTCAGAATTGAGCTGAACTGTGCCAATTTATTTATTTTGGTTTAGGAGCATTTGTTCTGAAAAAATAAATTATATAAATATGAATGTACTTGTGGAACCTCTAAAAAAAAATATGCCCAGTTGTATCATGAGAAGTGTAGGAAGTTATAGTAAATCTTTATGATTTATAAGCAAATTTTTCTTAGGTCGGCTGGCAAAATTTGTTATTTTTCATGTGATTTTTTATCAATACATATTGTAATTATAGAGTTAAAGAACGAAAAGATAACAATTAATGTTTGGTTAAGTCAGGGAAAAAAAGAGATATATATATATATATATCTCTGTGTGTGTGTAGCTGAAACATTTGAAAGAAGATATCCTAATGTAATTAATAATGGTTTAATTTTGCTTTGAAGAAATTTTTATGCTTTCAAAATGAAAAATAGGTTTTGATTAACATTCAAAATTCATTGTATTAGAAAATGTAGGTTTTTTGTTATTTTTTTGTGACCAGCTAGCGATATAATAATTTGGAAATCAACAGGAGGAACCTAGCAAGAAAAAAAACAAATCATTCTTACGGTTTTTGAATGTCGATACAAATAATGCCATAAAAATTCATCATATATTTCGAATTTTGGTTTTGCCATATGATGAGGGATTAACTCATTCTTTAGATTTCACATTTGTTAATTACTCCTCCAAATCCTTGTTACAACAGTATCTAAAAAATATCACTAGCTATTCTATATGTATAATGTATGAAGCTAGCTTTTATTTTAAATAAATATGCGGTATTATTTGCATCAAAATTCAAAAACCTTAAGAGCAATTTGTTTTTGCTAAGCACAAATATCCTCCTACTTGTTTGAAACACTATCATGTATTAAATGTGGACACATCTCCAAACAAGGATTCAAACATTGGTTCATCAAGTTGTAAGGAACTAACACTTTTCCAAAGTGTACTTTGTTGATTATTCTTACAAATCCTTTTGTTAAACATTATCTAAAAAATATCACATAAAAGAACCCCAACCTAATTCTTACTATGTCATTTCTACATAACAAGTAAACCATAAGGATTTATTTATCATTTATTAGATTAACAAACAATCACAAAGTAAGAGTTAAATTATTGTTTGCCATGTTATATCAGAGATATATGCATTGATTAAAAAACTTGTACATAACCATTAATAACGATTAAAAAAAATGGAAAAGTATATCATCAAGACAGGAAGGCGTTATAAATTTAAATAAACTCTTTATTATAGTTGTCACACACATACTGAAACATTAAATAGTACTAAAGACAAGAGAGGCCACTAGTTGGCAAAAAAAAAAAAACAACAACAACAAGAGAGATGATAACAAATTAAAGATGCACACAGCCACAAATGAAGATCAACCATGGACATGATTTGTAAGCAGTCTCTTCAACTTCGCTATTTTTATTGAAGTGAACACATAAACATCATCCGCTACATCTTCCACTCGTCGGAAACAAGCATATCTCCACTTCTTCTTCACCACTAAAGTCCCAATGGCACCCCAAAAGCCAAAAATGAACCCAATTGCTATCACAAAGTAAAACCACACTTTTTCTGGATCCTTTTTGTCTTCCAGCTCTTTGGTTTTAGAAACTTGATGAGTAGCATTGTCACCTTGGCACTTATTTGGTAGTGGGATTCCACAAAGATAAGGGTTGGCAGCATAAATGGATGGGTCATTAAAAGTCAAGAATTGATTTTGATTTGGAATTGGCCCTGAGAGGTTATTGTATGACATGTTCAAATAGTTCAATGTAGTAAGCTTGGACATGCCCTTTGGAATTGTGCCTGCAATTTGGTTACAAGAGATATCAAAGGATTCAAGGTGTTTCATATTCTCAATTATCTCTGCAATCTCTCCTTTCAAATGATTGTGTGAAAGATTCAAGCCTATCAGTCCATCAAGCAAGAATAACTCAAGAGGAACCGATCCTGCCAAATCGTTATTGGACAAATCCAAGTTGACCACAAGCTGCAAGATTTTAGTATAGTCAAATTCTCTTCCTTTCATAACTTGTTTCACATCTTGATCATCCCATCCCCTTTCGAATAAATTAACGGAGTATGTGGTATCATCATCTTCTACAATAGCATGATCAATCATTCCTGTAAGATTTCCAATGCAATGGGGTATTGACCCATTTAAATTGTTATTTGCAAGGTCCAAAATCTGAAGTGATCTGAGTTGGCACAATTTTGAAGGAATGTTACCATCTAACATGTTATTGCGCAACCTCAAAATTTGCAAAGTAGGAAAAGTGATGTTGGTCCATGATGGTATATTTCCAAAAAACTTATTGTCACCCAAATCTAAAATTCTCAATTGCTTCGAGCTCTTCAAAATCAATGGGAGCTTTCCTTCAAGATGGTTATTGTTCAAATGCAACCAAAACAATAAGGAAAGCTTGCTGATTGAGATAGGGAAGGCACCGGACAATTTGTTGAATGAAAAATTTATTTCCTTCAATCCAAATGGTGGATTATCTCTCCAGCAATTTGGGATCTTTCCAGAGAAATTGTTATGAGAAAGATCAAGGTCATCTAGGCTCTTGATTTGGCACAAAAACCTTGGGATCGAACCATGAAAATTATTTCTTGACAATAACAAAAATTCTAAATTTACAAGTTGGCCAAGACTTTGAGGAATGTTGCCACTAAAAGAATTGTTTGACAGATCAAGAATTATTAGAGTTACAAGTTGACAAAGATTATGAGGAATGTTACCACTAAAAGAATTACTCGAGAGATCAAGCGCTTTTAGATTTACAAGTTGGCCAAGATTATGAGGGATGTTACCACTAAGAGAATTACTTGAAAGAGAGACTTCATTTAGATTTGAAAGCTGACCAAAACTTTGAGGAATGTTGCCGCTAAATGAATTGCTCGAGAGATCAAGTATTTCTAGATTTATAAGTTGACCAAGATTTTGAGGAATATTGCCAAAAAAATAATTACCAGAAAGATAAAGGAGATTTAGATTTTCAAGATGCCCTACCCAAGTTGGCAAATGGCCACTTAGTTCATTATTACTCAAGTCTAACTCCTTTATGTCATATTTGATGCATCCAAATAAGTCAGAGTCACCAAATGCTTCTCCATAAAGATTGTTGTCGCTAATATCTAATCTTTCTAAATGACACATGTTTTTTAAAATTTGTGACACAGAAATTTCCATTTGAGCTCTGATTTGATTACCGAAAATACGTAGAAGGCAAAGGTTCCTTAACTCTCCTAACCAAGATGGAATTAAACTAAATTTGTTTGAAGAAAGGTCAAGGTCTTCAAGGGAAGTCAAGTTCCGCAAACCTATAGGAATGGGTCCAGCAAGTGCATTTGATGAAAGATCAAGAGAGACCATATTATTAAACCCTCTGAACCACAATGGCACTGAACGAAGATTGTTGCCATTGAGGTCAAGGATTTCAACATAAGTCCAATTTTGAAAAGCATTAAGGATTTGACCATCAATATCATTTCGAGCCAGATTTAGGACATGAACTCTAGCATTATTTGTGGAATTCATGGGGGGAAGAGGAGTGGACAAGTTGTGAAGTCCACATGCTTCTAATTGGAGTTCTAACAAAGAAGGAAGCACATGAAGTACCTGGAACAAGTTGTGAGCTTCTCCAAGGTAGACCATACTTAGGTTGAGTTGTTGAAGAGATTGAAGTTTAGAGATCCAATTGATGTCATTGATGTGCAAATAATTCCCACTGAGATCAAGAAACTTCAAGTTTGTGAGATTTCCACCAAGATTGGTTGGAATATTTCCTGCGAAATTGGATGTAGAGAGAGAAAGATATCTCAACCGCTCCATAGAACCAAGAAAGACAGGAATGGAAGTAGCGTTGAAGTTGTTTCCGCTCAAATCCAAATAAATCAAATGTTGCAACTCCAACAAAGATGGATCAACACCACTAGCTTCAAGGAAATAGCCACTGAGATCAAGTTCGAGAACATGACCAGTAACATTGTGACAAGCTATGCCATTCCA